>VZSE01004172.1:1097039-1162094 GCA_013398275.1 Promerops cafer | reverse complement strand
CCCCCCCCCGCCGCTCCTCCCGCATTCCCTCCCCACCGCCCCTTCCCCTGAGGGCCAGCCCAGCCCCAGCAGCTGCCCAGTAACCCCNACCGCCGCGCCCGGGAGGCCCCTTTGGGGAGCGGGCTTGCGGGGCTCCCGCCGCGGGCTCTCCCGGGAGCTGCCGGAAAAACCCTCGGCTGGTAGCGGCGTTGCCAGAGGTGGCTCCTGCCGAGGGGCAGGGAGGGCGTGCGGGAAACCTGGGGTCTGCCTGCTGCTGGTGGGCACGCCTGGCCTCTGCCCGCGAAGTTTGGGGCTTCTCCTCCCCTCCCTTCTGCTGCTCTTGCCCACCTCACGTGTGGCAAATAATAAAAATAATCGTGTTGACATTTAGAGGAATGAAATTAAATATAGAGAGAGTAGGAGGTGACTTAGCAGCTCTGAATGTGTCAGGTGCAGGCAGCTGAGGTGTGTGCCTGTTTTTAAAACGTTTCTCCCTGGCAGGGTCATCTCTGCCCCCTCTCCCCACACACGCATGCACACGCACACACACACACACACACACGCACACACACACACCCCAGCCCAGAAGAGGGCTTGGCAGCAGCTCTGGCCGTGCTATTGTGCCTGCCTCAGTGCTGCTGGCAAAGAAATGTAAGGGAGGGGAAGGGGAAGCGATGAGTGAGGGAGGTGTTGGAGATCCTCTCCTCCATCAGGAGAGGTCTGCTAATACACAGCTTCCAGAAAAGATACAGCAGCTCTGGGGGAGAAAAATAGCCTCTCCGCTGAAACATTTTGGGTGTAGAGACCTCTTCAGAGGATAAGGGTGAACTGTGGCATATATATAATTTTGAAAACAGAGGAGTTGTTCTCTCCTTGTTATCTTAAATAAGGGCAGCTGAGTAAATATGCATAAAATACTGCAACCCATTTCAGAGGACTAACACCTGGGATTAGCTGATCTGCACTGTGAATAATGTCAACATCAGAGCTGGCTTGAATTGGATTTTCCCTGGCATAGCAGAAAATATCAGCCCCAGAAGAAACCAGGTGGCAGAGAAAAAAATGTTTTCAAAACCATTTAAAAAAATTTCAAAAAGCCTTCTAAGAAACTATTGCAATTCTTCCTTACCCCAGGAAAAATAAACCAGTAGGTGTGCTGTGCATGGTGAAGCTTGTCAGTTCCTGCTGGGAGCTCAGGCCACTTTATTTTTTTGACCTGTATTAGAAACAACCGGAACAAGGACCTTTTAGCTTCACAGGTGATGGTGTTTTCACAAATAAATTAAAATAAAATAAATTGCAGAATAAACACCCTCTTTTCTGTTTAACATTGTTCTTGTAACAAAAAATGCACTACTGAAATATTTGAAAGTTTTGGAAAGGTGAGTAGTTTACATTTAGATTATACTGTAAAAATGTAATCTGGTATAAACATATGTGTTAAGACTTGTGTTTCGCACTGCAACCTATTACAATTTCTCAGTAACTTCAAAATTACGGCAGCATTTTCCTAATGTCCAACACCAGTCAAAATGAAAAAATAATCACAAATGTTCACTATTGATCAACTTTGTGATTCAACATGTTATTAGTTGTCATTTCTTATTATTCTGTTTCAATTCCTTGCAGATTAGGAACAAAAACAATAGAGGAAAATCACCCTCCTGGATCTTAGCCTTGGCCTTTTTCAAGCAAAGAGAAGAGGAGCTGCCAGGCTTTGCATGTCAAGTGGCCACTCGGCTGTTTGACAGCTTCTGGGTTTCAACCCCGTTGGGATTGAAGCAGCTCAAGCAACCACGAGTGATGAGTCCTGTCGTCTGCTGACGCTGCTCTAGCACCATGGCAGACAGGCTGTGATATGACAAGAGGATCCATCCTAGGGAGGCAGTGTTGGGATCCATAATTGGCTTCCTGGGAAACTACAGCTGGTGGAGAGGATGTAAAAAGAGGTGCGCATGTGCCAGGATATTGCTACAGCCTTGCCGAGCTGGTGGATCCACTTGGAGGAGAGTTTTGCCATTGATCTTGGGTTTTTTCCCAGTTTGGTAATGTTGGCTTTGGGGAAAATTTCTGCTGACTCACCCACCCCTGGACACCTTTTGCGGAGCGTGGCCGGCCAGTGAAGAGATCCAACGGCGCCTCACCCCCACTGCGGGTCCCCTCCAGTGGCCCCCGGCACCATCTTGTGCCCAATCCCATCCCGTGGGGCAGCTGCAGCCCCCCGCCCCGGGGAGTCTCCCACTGTGACCCCCGCACCCGGGGCGGGGGTGAGCGTGCCCGAAGCTTTCAGCGCGGCCGGCGCCCGGCAAGATTTTACCCTGTCTGCCGCCGGGGCCCCGGTGCCGCCCCCCGCCAGCCCTGCCGCCCCGCTCACCCGCCCCAGGCCGCGCAGGATGGGGGCGGTGCTGGTGCGGCGCGGGGGCTGCCTGCTGCTCTGGCTGGCCCTACTGCTGGGC
The DNA here is from genome assembly GCA_013398275.1 of Promerops cafer. NCBI lineage: Eukaryota > Metazoa > Chordata > Aves > Passeriformes > Nectariniidae > Promerops > Promerops cafer. The sequence continues at coordinate 1,159,659 of VZSE01004172.1, read as the reverse complement.
TGCTGGGCTGAGCTGGGCAGCGGGCTGGAGTTCCCGGGTGCGGAGGGCCAGTGGACCCGCTTCCCCAAGTGGAACGCCTGCTGCGAGAGCGAAATGAGCTTCAACATGAAGACGCGCAGCTCCAGCGGGCTGGTGCTCTACTTTGATGACGAGGGTTTCTGTGACTTCCTGGAGCTCATCCTCACCCAGGGAGGCCGGCTACAGCTCAGCTTCTCCATCTTCTGCGCCGAGCCTGCCACCCTGCTCTCAGACACGGCGGTCAACGACAACCTCTGGCACGCTGTTGTCATCCGCCGCCACTTCAAGAACACGACACTGATCATTGACCGAGCCGAGGCCAAGTGGGTGGAGGTCAAGTCCAAACGGCGGGACATGACTGTCTTCAGCGGGCTCTTCCTAGGAGGGCTCCCGCCGGAGCTGCGGTCGGCGACGCTAAAGCTGACGCTCTCCTCCGTCAAGGACCGGGAGCCCTTCAAGGGCTGGATAACAGACGTGCGGGTGAACTACACGCAGGCGTCGCCGGTGGAGAGCCAGGAGGTGCGGCTGGATGACGAGCAGAGCCGGCTGTGCGCCAGGGACGACGTCTGCCTCAACGGGGGCGTCTGCTCGGTGCTCAACGACCAGGCCGTCTGCGACTGCTCCCAAACGGGCTTCCGAGGGAAGGACTGCAGTGAAGGTAAGGGGCCATTTCAGCTCGCCCCATTGCCCCCCTCCCCATCGCTCTGTGGAGGGGACGGGTCGGAGGCCAGGCTTGCATGGTTTCATCTGTATGAGTGGATCTTCCTCCCTTCCCACCATGTCCCCGGCTCCCCTCTTCCCCACCTTCTCCCCCGTGTCTTCCACGTGTCTCTGTGGCCAACCATGGTGCCATCACTCTTCTGTTCTCTGCGTGGCTGGGTGAGAGGAGGAAGAGGATGTTATCTGAGCATCTTCCAGAGGCGGGGTGGGATTTTGGGTTGTTCTGGGTAAAGCAGAGATGGGTGCTGGGTACCAGGTGTCACCCAGATGGCAGGGGGTGGCTGGAACCACATTCGGTGGGAGCTGAGGGAGGGGATGTGCATGCTTATCACAAGCAGCTGGTGGTAATTAATTTGGGGAGCCGGGAAATTGAATAGCTGGGAATAATTTAACTGGATTCATTGCAAAGATGACCTGGGTTTGGTTTTGGAGGGTAGAGGAGACCCAGAGTCCACTTTGTATTTGCCTCTGCTATGTCATTGAAATAAAATCAGTGATTTATTTGTGAATTCCTTAAATTGTGGCCAAGGAGGAAGGGGATTAAAGGGAGGATTATGTTTTTACATGAATGCGAAGGGTACTGCTTTGCAACATATTTAGCAAGTCACCATGCCAGTTAGACAGGGAGAACACAAAAGGGCAAGGGGGAAGTACATACTCCAAGACCACATAATGACTGAGTAGTTTTACCAAGGAAGAGAGAACCTAGAAAAACAGCAGTTTCCTTAATCTCATCTACAAATAAATCACTGTGTAAAATATGATTTGTATTCAGTGCCCATTGTTTTTGGCAAATGGGAAGAATGTGAACGTTTACTTTGCAGATGCATGCAGGACTCTGGTTTTTATTATTTTGTTAGTAAATGTACCATTGCTTGCAACTCCTTAGGCATAGAAATTATGTATGTTGTGTACCTAGAGCAGGATGTGAAGGTGTATAAATGAAATAAGAGCAAATGTATCAAGGGAAAATATGATTATTATGTCAAAATTGGAGAGCAAAGACCTAAGTTTAAAAAGTAAAAGGTAAATATGAATAAGATATTATCAAGGCCAAATTAAGATCTTCACTGAGTGGCTGCATGACATTTATGGCTGAATAATTTGCCTTTAGCATTTCTATCAGATTTCACTCATTATAAGAAAGAAAACATCATTTGTGACTGTGCTTTATTATGTAACACCTTCTGTCCTTAGTGTCAATACTCAAAATGCTACAGTCATTCTGCATCCTGTTTACTTTATCAGCTGTTTATCTCTCATCTGCCATTCGTGAAAAAATCAAACCCTAGTAACACTTTAAATATTTTTTTATAGGAGCTAATAATAGTTTCAGAAAATTAGTCATTTGTAGTTTCAATTGCACCAATTCCCAGAAACTGTAAAATGAAATGTCTTTTGTATTAGGTAAACCATCTAAATTGATTTAGTATTTGGGCATCAATTTCTAATATATGATACTACATAATATATAGGTGTATGTACAATATTGAGTTGTCTTAGCATCCCTGAGTTAGGCCATATTATAAAGAAAAAGAAAATTATGAGGTGTAGCAGCTTTGTTAAAGCAATAATGGTAATTTAAATGCTATTAATACTATTATACATTTATATGCCCTTTACACTAAAACAGTTTATTTATTTGAAGTTATTTTGCACATACAATACTTACGTGAAAGAGTTTACATAATTGCATGTAATATCAGTCAGATAAATTATTGCCTTTACATAATAGTAAGTTCAGTGACTAGTTTTAACAAACATTTTTATGTTCAGATTGAATGTTATTGAAATACATACCTATATTTATATTTAGTGGAAATTTCATAGAACTTTTGAGAAGATGGCACTCAAAATAACATTTAGAATCTTCCCTAAATTAAGGTAAAATGCTGACTTCATTTAAGTGCTAGTGGTTTTACAGTTGATATCGGTGGGATCACGATTCTCCTCACATGTCCCTTGACTACTGAGAAGCCTTACAAAATAATAGCAAGGCTTATAATTTTAGCAGAAAGTATTCAGATTCTGGTTTCATTTGAAACAGGAGGCAACATTTGCCCTGACAGCAACATAAATGGAACTACATTTCAGTTTATACCTGTTAATTGAGAAAAGGTAGCAACTGACACTTCCATCAGTCAAGTTTTGATGAAGGGATTAGAAGTTACTCATATGTGCCAGCAAAGATATTGAGCTATTATAAATTATTTAATATTCTAAGAAACAGAAAAGGCAGAAGGACAAATAAAGCCTTTATATCTGCCAAGAAAGAAATCTTGGCTTCTGCTCTTTAGTTTTTTGTAGCCAACACAGACATTAAGCTGTTGAACTTTGATCTTTTGTTCCCAGAATGTGTAAATTTCCCACAAGCCTTAGAAAGACATTGCCATTGCTAGAGGATCATCTCAGGCTGCAGTTATCTAAAGGGGTCTTTCGAGTTTTCACTCCTACCCTTGTTTTGTTTTTTTGTTTAAAAATTATTTTAGATAGGCACCCCCCCACACACAACTTTCCATTTTTATCTGAAATTGTAGCCATGTTTCCTAGTTGATACCTTTTCTTTAAAGGTGAAAGATGGTCATTAAATTCTATTTTTCTTGGATTTTTTTAATATATGTATGTTTTTTTGTCTTGGATTTGTTGTTGTTCTATATCTCTACAGTCTGGTAAAACTCAGAGTTCCTCAGTGTAATGAGGAGTGTAGGAATTAGTACCAACAACAACAACAACAACAAAGAAAATCTTTTCAAAATTTTCTACCCTGACTTGCACATTTAGGAATTAAAAAGTAATAGATTTAGAGTAAAAGTTTGAAGTCTTAAGATGCNAGATGGTCATTAAATTCTATTTTTCTTGGATTTTTTTAATATATGTATGTTTTTTTGTCTTGGATTTGTTGTTGTTCTATATCTCTACAGTCTGGTAAAACTCAGAGTTCCTCAGTGTAATGAGGAGTGTAGGAATTAGTACCAACAACAACAACAAAGAAAATCTTTTCAAAATTTTCTACCCTGACTTGCACATTTAGGAATTAAAAAGTAATAGATTTAGAGTAAAAGTTTGAAGTCTTAAGATGCCATTTTTAATATAAGTTCAGTTATTTTCAGGAGAAAATCTGGTGGGTTTTTTTCCCAGATTTTATTATTTGAAAAGCTTATTAGTGATACCTGAAGTAATTTTTTTTTTTTTTCTTGTAGGAATGAAGTTCAACCAAGTTTTGGGTTGTTTTGATTTTTTTTTTGTTTGTTTGTTTATTTTGTTTTTTTAACCCATAGTAATGTAAATTATTTCCAGTAGGCTTAACTGGTTTTATACCTATCTAAATCAGGAGTAGCTTCATTTATGTTTTCTGAACTACACCACTGTGAGAACAGTGCAAGCTAGGAAAGAACCATTCAGTCATTCCTTTTGTTCCAGTAGGATCTAAGTTCTCTTCAATGGGACCATTGGCATAAATCAGAGAAAAAAAGACTGGAATTTTGCTTAAATGTCAAGGATGTGCAGTCCATAGGAAAGAAAAATATGATCTCTAGCAGTTCTCTGGTTGATAGGCCCATGAGTACAAACAGTACAAGAGCCTTCTAAAAGAGAAAATAAAATCTCTACTTTGTAGTAAAGAAGGCAAGCATATATTATCGTACATAATAATAGTGATTCAGTAGAAGGAAAAATACACAAAATTATAATGAATTTTATTAGGAATAGGACTAACATTGAAATAAACCCTGACTGCATATCAAGTTTCTGATAAGTTTTTGACATACATTTCAATCTTCTATTCAGTGGAAATTACAATATTTCCTGAAATTACTCAAATTGGTATGGCTTGATTCTATGATAAGGAGAGATTTTTATTAAAAAGACCAACTTTAAAGTCAGATTTTTAGTGCATTAAGTCAAGGTCGTAGAAGGTAAGGAGAATACATTATTCATATCAGTGAACCTCCATATTCTCCTTGTAATATTGCTCCTTAAGTTAAAATTTCAAAACAAAAAAACCCCCTATTTTACCTATTAAATGACTAAAATAGTGACCTTCTGACTTTAGACAAAAAAAAAAAGAGTATCATTTTCCTTTCATCCTCATTTAGATAAAAATAGCCTTGTCCAGTATCCTGTCTGAGAAAGTAAGCAGGTAGCTCTAAAAGAGGTAGTAAAATACACGTGATGCATTGAGTTGAAGGAAGTTTCTCCCTGATGCTAACTTCTTGTCACTCCATGCCCTTCTGCTTTTCTGCATCTCTAAGGGCTTGAAAAAGTTGCAGACAGGATCCTTTATCTTTTTAAATTGTAGCTTCCCTACTTACTCAATATTAGCATCTATACAGACAATTGCTCTGTGAATTCAAACTATTCCTGTTTATAACTTGTATTTTAGCTGTTCCACTGAGTTTCTGGTTTGTGGGAAAAATGAGAGCTGTTCAGGCAGCTGTTCACTGTAAGAGATACTCTTCCTTGTCAGATATTCAGATGTTGGTGCCAGCGACGGTTTGAACTGTGAAAGTGATTTTTGAGGATGCCAGTTCCAGATGTCTCAGCCTAGCCAGCATTTTGATTTGTTTGTTTGGATTCTGAATATACTATATCAGTCTTTGTTGTATTTCCTTTTGAATGTTTACTTTTTAAAAAGCTATCCAATATTTATATCTCTTTGAAATTTTTGATATTTTAATCCATTTTGTTCTCTTTATGCCTTGAATGAAACATTTGAACTTCTTTTGGCTTTAATTATCTATTGCAAGTTGACTTTAGACGTGACATGTTGCTGAACTCATTGCCTATAGTCAGTTTTAACAGAGTAGTCACCATGGTCTTCATCCCTCTTGGATCCTAGCTAAATGTACTTTGGACTAGTAAATGCTGTGAACAAAACTTGCCTTTTTGATTTACACTTCAGATCTTTATCTACATGATCTGTATTTCTTCTGCATGCTCAATTTCTTGTCAGTGCCAGTGGCCACTGGGGTGATGTTGGTTTAGAAGGAGGGCCAGAATTGCACCAGAGATTGTGCTGAGGTTCTGTATATGTACAAATTATGTCAATAACTTAACAATCATTATTTCACTTTATTTAATATTTTTAAATGGTGAATTGTTGTCAGAGTAGAATCTTGAGAGCAGATAGTCAAGTAACCAAAAAGTCAGTCAGAACTGTGTTACATCTGTTATGTTCACATTTCTTTGTATGAAAACCCAATCCTTATGTCAGTTTAAAGGACAGTTTTGCATCATTTTCCTAATGAAATTTGATATAGTATTTTTTTTTTTGCTAGGATTCAGCATTATAGGATATTGATTTCAATATCTGCCACATGTAAAATCACAGGCACTTAAATACTGTTTCACTGGTAGTCAGGAGTTGGCAATCTGTTTTGTATTATCTTCTAAGGAGGTTTCTTGTTGAGTATTATTAATCCTTTCAAAATGCTGATATTGAAACACTTGGAGCCTAGATCTTAGTACTCCAGGTATATAATATTTTAAATAGTGAGGTTGTTGTTTCCCTTCCCTAGTTGAGGTGCTGGGTCCTTGTTAAATTTAAGTCTATATTGTGAATTATAGACAGCTAATATGCTAGAAGAATTTATATCTATGACCATAGGACCTTGTGTCAGATTGGTCATATTCATTCAGAATTTCAAAATTATATATATTAAAATTGTTTATTTTTTGATGTAATTGCACTTCAAGGCTTGCAGGCATTTTGGACCAAAGGTACTTGATCTTTTATCTCAGCTGAAGGCTGGCTCCCTGGGAGTCTTTTTACAATAGATGCTAGTCATGGATTTGTGGGATTCTACCCCATCATCATTACTGACCTGATGGACAGGAATGGGGAAACAGGCTGACAATTAAAAATGAGTTCCTGATAGAAATACCTTTATGTAGAGGCTAACATGAACACATGCAGCTTGGAGAGTTCACGCTTCTTTTAATAAACATATTAAAATTGGTTGGTAATTTAAAGGAGAAAGCTTCATCCATCTGCCTTGATGAATTTAATATGATGTTTTATCTACCAGAAATCTTGGTGTTCCTTTTAGAAAACACGAAACCATTCCAGTTCCTGGAAAAATGCTCTGTCCAGTTTGTTGTGCTGTAGTTCAAACTTGTGTACCTTCATAAACACGATTTTCCAGAATAGTGAAGGGCATTCTGTGGTGTTGAATACATTTGTGAACCTGAGGACTAAATTGTAGAGACCAAATATACTTCTTTCAGGGAATGATTGATTAGGGTGTAACAGACATACCTTTAACTGTGCTGTTATATACAGAATTGACTAACAAAGTCAGGGTAAATAATACTTTGCTGCCTTTATTTAGTTCTATGCTGAGCTGGGATCATAATTTAATCTTTCACAAAAGATGTGCACTGTCTTGAATGGCAGTTTCTCCTTCTGTACTGTGGTGATGGTATCTGAATGTATCACAAGGACTTCACCAGCCTGGATTATACTGTCGTGTATGCAGAACTCAACTTTTCAGCTCAGGTGCTCTTCTGCCAAGCTAAAAAGTAGTTGTATGTGGTGAATTCATGCAAATGTGTAGCCATTCTCCTGGATCTTGGAATAGAATCACTAGGGTCAAAGTGCTTCAATGAACAAAATATCTGCAGTAACTAACAAAGCAATGAAGTAGGGAAACGCACACGCTTTGATATCTCACTGACCCTGGCCAGTTCACCCCACTTTTTCAGTTTGCCTTCCAATCTGTAAAGTTAAACTACTCCATACAGGAGCTTTTGGTAGGATCTTTTTTCCTGGTCATCAGATACTTGAAAGATCAGAATTTCTGTTAGGAATGTAGGAGAGGAAGTCAAGACCTGAAGCTCCTGTTTACTATTGTGCAACCACTTTAGTCTACAGAACTGATAACTGTTAGTTGGCTTTGAAGTTGCAGGCCTTCCTACAGCATATCCATAGCTGAGTGTTCAGAATAGTGTGCTTTTTCTTGCCTTTTTGTCTGCCACTGTCTGCCATTGTTCTGACTAGACACTGGAAATGAGGTAGCTTGTCACCTGCCAGCCACTTCTCCTTTGACAATTCAGCTCTTCTCATGGTCACAACAGTTCTCATCCTTTGCAGTGTTACACCTGGGTAAAAGTCATCCTTATTGCTGTAAAAGGATCCTTATTACTGTAGAAGGATCTAGGATTTAATGTCTGAGGAGAGTGAAGAACTCTTGCTCCTAGTCAACGACCACATAATTTTTTCGTTTCATTCTCTTCCATTTTCAATGAAAAATCTGAGGGTGAAAGTGAGAGGTGGCCTCAGTTATGCCATGTTTGATCTTGTCAAGAAATGAGACAGAGGTAGCTGGCAGCTGTCTGCAAGAACAGGATTCTGTGATGAGATTTTAGATTTTTTTTAATGCTGTGGAGTGTATTAGAAACCTACAATTACTTAGTTCTGTCCTAATAAGCAGCAGATTTGGCACCTTTTAGATATCTGAAAAAAATATGTTCTGTTTTCATTTTCCACTGGAGTCAATTTGAAGTCCCATTGACTCAAGTTTGGAATTAGGGCAAACCTAATAACCTGCTGATTCTGAACTTATTATTCAAGTAGGAATATGAAAACAGAGAGAACTAGGGCAAATTAAATAACCTGCTGATTCTGCCTGTAGTATTCATCTGGGAATGTCTATAGAGAGAATACTTTTCATAAATTCTGATATTTATTACCATGATCATCATCACTATAATTATTCATTAGTTTAATATGTGCCTTATGAACCATGCTGCAAGAGTGAAGTTATATGACTAATTTTGTCTTCCATTTAAGACTGTCTATGATTTGAGGGAAAACCTGGTTTCCCAAAGAAATGGATGGTGCATTCACTGGAATCACATATGCAGTTGCTGCCACTACAAACTGTGAAACAGTGAATTTTGCCTATGGGAGTGTTACACCCCAACCACCCCAACGATGCTACGCAGGTGTGCAAGTCACAGATTCCTTTCAGACTGTGACACATTGCACAAGGTCTTGAAATGAGAACATTTGACTTTTTGATTTTGTCTCAAGAAAGGGCTTTGCATTGCTTAAAGGCAGAGAAACTTGATTGATTCTTCCCACAGTGCTGTCTTTTTGTAATTAAGTGAATGTGTACAGCCATTAAGGAGGTCACTGGCATTACCCTATGCACCTGGAAATGTGTATCACGGTTCCAAAGTTTCTGAATTGCATATTAATTTCTGATGCAGAATGACCTTCTTGTTCATCTTCTCTTTCGTGCTTTTTAGATTTAACAAAAAACATATAAAAATGACATTTTGTCAAAGGAGGTATTTCCACTAAGAAAAGATTCCTTGACAAAGATTGCATGTATGTAATATAAATTATATGTACTTTCTTTTGAATAAGTGTATAGAAAATGACAGAATTAGTGACTAGACATGCAGTGAAGATCTGTATCTCAATACTGTCATTTTCTTTAGAAGCTTATCCTGATTCTTCTTTGTTTCCAAAGGTGCCAACAGGAATCTTCACACACATACCAGCATTTGTACAATGGGTGTCTAGGGCACAGCCAAAATGAATAGCTTTAGAATGAATTACGGTCTTGTGATGTAAAGATTATATTCATTTTTAATAAAAATAGGAGAATAGGGCCCTAATACTAGGGAAAAAAAGTGCTCTTCAGCCTTAAAGATGTTATCTTTCCTGATTCTGAATCATGCAAGTGATATAAAAAAAATTGGATTCCACTGGTTGTTGCACAGCAACAGGCTTACATTTTACATTTGAAAAATTATTTGTACATTTTACATTTGTAAAACCAGCCTCTTGGCCTAGAAGGTCCAGGGACAGGAGTCAGAGAGGCAGGTGAGACACGGCAGCTCCTTCCCAGACTGCTCACACTGCTGTGTTTAAGCACAGTGATCTTCAAGTGATCCTCAGTGGTCTCAGTCTACTGGGGTGGACTGGTGCTTCACGTGACATCCTCCCTCACAAAAGCACCGGAATTTCTCCAGGAAGTTTCCAGGGATGTTGGTCCTGACAGAGAGATTACTGGTGTTGTGCATTTTAAATTCGATTTTTTCCCCCATTTTTCCTCATCAGAGGAGAGACAGGTGAAAATGGAACCTAGAAACCCATAGCTGGAAGTCAATTCTTAAGACTGTTGTGCAGTGATATAGGAAAGAATTGTGAACAGATTTTTTTAAGAACAGATCGATGCCCTTCTTCCACATCCTTCTTAGATGAATGTTGCTCAACTTCTCAGGAGATGATTCTCTATGATTTTTTTTTTTTTCTGTGATATTGCAGAAGAATAATTTCTGTAACATTATCACATTGCAAAGAACCTGGGAGGGGTTTTTTTTAGAACCTATAGTTTTTCAGAGATAAATTATGGACTGTCATTCAGCATTAACAAAAGATTTGTCTGGTTTAGTGAAACATCTACTGAAGAATTTTGAATATAGATCTCACATTCTTACATAAAACATTCCTGACTTAAGTGTTATGAGGAAAACATCAGCATTTTCCCAGCATTTCACCAGAAGAAAATATATTCAAATCACATTTTCTTTGTTGGCCCAGATCTCCACTACTTTTCTGTGAACAATGTATCTGTTGTGGTAGTTTCCAGGAATTTCTTTGTTTTTTTGTTTTTTATTGTCACTGTTCTTGGTCCAAAGTACTTGAAGGAGAAGCTAGGATTGAATTTAGCCTTGAACTTGTTCTTTTTTTTTCTCTGCAGCAGTTAAACAACTGAGTCTGGAATTACAGGAAGTTGTGCAGTAATAATGAGAAGTACAGCACAGGTTTTGTTTTTGTTTTCCACATTACAAATTTTGAAACTCAAAATGTAATGAATAATGCATCAGGTTTGAAGTTCTGAGAGAAATATTTTTACACTGTTTTCTATTCAAGTTTTTATAACAAAGAAAATTCCTATGACAGAAAAAAGTTCAAGTGACAGAAGTTTTGATCTGCTATTCTTGCAAATCCACTGACAACCACAATTCATGTTGGCATCCATGTTGGCTGGATCCCATTCTTCTTTTTTAGGTATCATTTGGGTTTTCAAATAAGCCTTTCTTGCACATTATAAATACCTACATTGTCCAGGTTTGCTATTCAGACACATATTGCCCAATGTGATACCGTGAGTCATGCTGATGGATTTTGTAAATCTTAAACCATGAAAGCATCCACAGTGATGCAAGGGAAAAAAAATTCCTTCCAATTTCTCCCCTATTAAAAAAAAAAAAAAAAAAAAGGAAAAAAAATACAAACAGAAACATTCATTGTAGTCTAAGTTAATGGCACCACAGGAATTCAGAAGCAGTGAGTGATGGCTTTCATCTTTTCTTTCTTGTGTTTAAGCATGGAATTTGTCTCTCCATTTTATTCACATTTGCATTAAAAAATAATAAAAAGCAGTTAGTGATGCTGTATCTATTGTGATAGAGGTACATCAAATTCAAAAGCATGCCTCTAAGAGCTTAGAAATATTTAGTTATTTTGATTTTGCACTTTAATTTGGGCTCATCGCTGCTTGCATAGTGTAAATATGTAAGTGAGATGGGTACAATTTTTGATGTTACTCAGCTTTGCTCTTCCACGGCTTCCTCATCAGAAATCTGAAAAACAGTACACGAGTATGTGTTGGAAACTTGTCCTTGCCCAGTCTGAGCTCTCAGTGACTTAAACTACTTTCAGTCATTAGAGAATGCAGAAAGAAATACTAAGGAAGCTGATTACCCAAAAGAATTGGAAGAGAAAAATGTGCTCAGAAATCATATATATTGTTCTATACAGTATTTCTAAAATATTTTGCTTCTGTAGATTTTTCACATTCAGTAGTAGCTCTGTGAATTGATGTAATAATATAATTTGTTGCAGTACTCCTTTTTTGTCTGTGTAGGTCAGGATTGATGTCTCTTGAAGCTGATGTATTAAACTGTTGTAAAATAAAAGTAAAGTCAGAAACAGGTTGTCTGATTAGGAAAAAAAAAATCTTTCAACTGTGTTAATATTAAAACACCCCAAAATGCCAAGAAATAAACACACCTAATCTTGCCCACTACGGTGTAATGCAACTTTGCAATCTTTGTAGGAGTTCCCTTTTCCATTCAGATGTATAGAAACATCTTGCCAGCACAAAAATGACTGGTGGGAAACTTTGCCTGCTTGTCTCTCACATCTGTAGGTTGCAACATCTGCTTTTTCCACTCTTCAGTTTCTCTCTTTTGTAGAGGCATGGTAAGAACTTCCAGTGCCATTTTCCCTTACAAAATTATGAATTAATGGCTAAAAAAGTTTGATGTTTTAACCCCACTCTGACCCTCATTGATCAGATGATCTATTCTGTATTAAAATGCTTGCCCTTTGAAAATAGACTGTCAGGTATTTTTGTCATCTACGTGTTTGAATCAATCTTTGCACTCCTTTGGTTACTCTTAGACACACATTCAGTGCACAGGCTGTTAAAGCACAGCTCAGTATGGGCAGTTTGCACCTTCTCCAGTCAGCCTAAGTCCTCAGTGCCAGTCTAACAGGTTTTGTACTCAAAATTTATGCTCAGAGAATTTTATAAAATAAAGCACTAAAGCACTTACAAGCTATGAACTGTCATGACAAAATGTACTGTACACTTTTAATTTCATCTGTTTCTGGGTATCCATTATGAAATAGTCTTTAATTACATGTCATATACCACTTTATCCTTGAGCTTTCTCTGGAAGAGAAATCAGTAAAATATTTCCCAGGCTTTCCTAAGGTTTTCATAGCTACAACACCCGAGCTGCTCTGCAAGTATTGAAAATTGCACTATGGCCATGTAAGATACAGATGCTCTCATTCCTAGTGGAGAACTGAGGCAAGAGAGGCCGCAGGTCAAAACATTCCCTGAGTGCCCATCTGAAGTTCTTCTGAGTACTTCACAGATTAACACCACATGCTCCAAGCCTCCACTAGCAATTCAAAGCCCAGCTGGCTGTGTGTCCTGGGGTGTCCATCACAGTCCCCTCTCCAAACAAACCTTTGGAGCACCATTAGGAGTGACCACCCAGGAAACGCCTGTCTGTGAAAACCTGACCAGAATCATGTTGGGCTTTGAAGGGGATAGAGAATATTCCTTCATTCATTCTCCTTGTTCTGAGGTGCACCCCACTCCTTTTCAGCGAGGGCAGATGCACTGCTCACTGGCACAGCAGCTTTCTGTGGCACTCAGTCATTACTTCTGGCTAAGAATAGTCCTCCTCTGTGTGCAGATCAAGTGAGGGAAGCTCTGGAGAGAATTGCATTAAACTGTGTAATTAAAGGCTATATCCTACCCTATATGAATAAAGTAGATAGATCTCAGTTATGTAAGAAGCCTTATGTCTCAGAGATGCTATTTTTGACTTTGTAACCTAAAGAATGTTCTTTTAAGATAGTAAAATAGGCAGTGTGTATAATTTTTTTTTTTTTTTTTAAGTTTTTAAGACTCTTCTCCCATGCAGACATCCCAGCCCTTGTGTTTTCTGCACTTGAATGAGGAAGCTGCTTTTCTGCAGGGCCCATTCCAGCAGGGAATTTGCTGAGGGGCTGACACTTTCCCTGCTCCAAAACTGAGTGGCTGGACCTAGCACAGGTTACAGATTTTTGAATGACAGGGAAGACCTGCTGAGGCTGAAGTTGAAGGTGTTTCAGGAGATTAGTGGTAAAACCCAAGACATCTCCACTAATGCTGTGCATACACATTTTAGGAAACATTTGGCAATTTGAGCAAATTCTGATTGGTTTTCAAGGGGTTGGCAAAGGACTTAAACCCAAAAGTCAAGTTACTCCTGCCCAAATGGTTTTTATATGTCTGCTTCAAAATAAGACTGAAGTCAAAAGGAATCAGAATGGAAATGAAACTCACTCGGAGTTCCCTTGGGGATATACTACTGCTAACATAAATGTCAGGTTTTCAGCTGAGATTTTTTTTTTTTTTTTACTAAATAAAATACAGTTTTTTAAGACTGAAAAAAGAACACTTCCTTACTATACTGGGTCACTGTATTTTCATTAATTACTGTAATCAACATTCCTCTGTAGTAAGTGTGTCTTTTAAACAAAAAAAAATTAAAAATACACATGAATGTCTTACACAAAATTGTTTCAATACATTTCAAAACCATTTTTACAAGAAAATGAGTTTTTTTAAATAAAATATGGACATAGTATTTGCATTCCTGCCTATCAGTGTTGCCATTTAAAAAATCACCTAAAAATATTTCTTGAACTCTCCCTGTAAAAGTTTTATATAAAGAGTAGTATAGCTATAATAAAATATTCTGTACACAAGAGCCAAAAATGCAGTGTTAATCTCTGATGTGACCACACAATATTTTTGAGACACTTCTGTCTTTATAAGAGCCACATTTATTAATGTTGCAGGACCTTTGAACACACCTTTGGTATTTTTCCTCCTTATTTAGAGATTGTTACTTTCTCTACTTGCAGAACTAGATGCTCTTTCTTTCCCTGCGTGTTAAGAAAACTATAAAGATTAGAAATATTTATTTTCCCTTTTCCTTTCCATGAATTATCTTGTATCCACTGTGTAACACAATGTAGGAGTTGCCTGGAAAGAATACAAATAAGAAGCTTTTAGGGCAGGAGGTGAAGACAGAATAAAGTCACAGTCAAATTCCCACTAAATTTCTTTCTTATCACTTAATTCACAGATGGTCCCGCTGTGTTTGGTTGGATTATTTATATGAATAATTTTATCCCCTTGATCCCCATAATTTAATGTATGTATTATTATGCTACAGATAACCAGACATTTAAATAGTACAATATGGCTGTTTACAAGTATATGATTATCTTACATGTTACCTTGTGGTATTTTATTCATCCACTGACATTTTCAGGAATGTTAAATGTTATTACTCCCACTGATTTAAATGGGACTGTGTGTCTTAGAATGAATAGAAAAGTTTTTAAAATAAAAAAGTTGAATAGTAAAAAAGAATGAAAAATTGTGGTTTAAGTAGAATCAGATACAAGCTAAACTGCAGAATCATAGATGACCAATGAAAGGATTTATAGTTTTAGAGAAAACTATCCATGTTTTTACATATTATAAATGTCATGCCTAGTATGTAGTCTAATTAGATTCTTCTTTAGAAATGCCTTTTTTAATGAATAATAATGACCTTAAGCTCAGATGTCTGTATGCATATAAATTTTCTTCAAGCTCAATGTATGTGTCATTTACCACCTTTCTGTTGCATTTTCTGTGATAGAATTCCAGTGCTGTTTCTTTAGGAAAGCTTAAATTCTACAGCAAAATAGTACCAGTCAGAAATCCGAGTCCTATGTAACATCCCTAAAGGCTAAGCAGTGAAGGGAGTATAATTTAATACACTGTGATTTTACTGTCATTTAAAATATGTCCCCAGCTCAGCACTACTGCTCTTCAAACTTCATTTTTTTCCTTTTGAAACATAGAAGATATATACCAAAAGTGAAAGAAATGTTTAGTAAACTAAGGGGACCATAAGATATCAACAAAAATGTATTGACATTCCATCATCATTAGATCTGCTACCTACACTTCTCAGAACTCTCAGACTTATGTGACTGCTTACAACATTCATGCACTTCATAAACTGGCTAAAAACTCTGCTCAATTTAGTGAATTTCTAGAAAGCAAACTGTCCTAAATGTGACTTTACAAAGACTCCTAAATTTAAAAAAAACAAACAAAAAAATGAAATTAAATAATTAAAGGCAATACTTCCCTCATTAACATAGGCATATCTATTTTACAGTTGTTAATGTGCCATCTTTGGGATTTCTAACAGTAAAATTAAAAATTAGTATTTTCTGCCCTCTCAGTTACAGAAGTGGCCATGTGACTCATGCTTACATCCCTTTGAATTTCTGTCTATACACATGTGATTTATTGCTGCAAGCATTAATTATTATCAATGTTCTGGCCAGAACAACAATTATATGAGGAATTTATTAGAGATACTAGGAAAGCTTTCAGTGATTCAGAAAATATTTTCTCTCTTTTGAAGGATTTTTCAAAGTATTTAAGGTAAAATTTGTCTCTCAATAAGCCTGGTAGCCTCTTTGTACTGTATCTTAATGAAAATCATGAAGATTTTCAGCTGAGGTTGGGAACTGGACTTCCATTTTCTGTGAGTCAGTAGCATCACTTTTATATCAAATCTTGGAAAACCCCTTTGTAAAGAAATTTTTGTAGCTGTCAAAAATATTTCTGACAGTGTTTTCCCTTTCCCTGCGTTCAAAAGAGGTTTCTGAGTATATTAAATTTTCTAAGTTTTTCAGCTAAATATCAATATGACTTGGTGTTTTCTTTGACTTTGTGCAAAAGACAGCCTGGAAAACTGTTAACAAAATAAAAGACTGGCAATATTGTTGAAGCAAACCTTTGATAACCAAATAAATGATGTCAGGAAAAGAATGAAACAAAAATACCTGAAGTTTTATTAGATATTATAGTAGATTATCAAGTTTTTATATCAAGCAAATTATTGGTCCCTGATTTTGTTGTGCACTACCAGCCTCTAAAGAGAGTGCAAAAGTCTCACCATGAGTCTCATCCTGCACTTCTTACTGCTTTTTTGTCTTGATAAGAACTGTATGATACTTAATATACAACCAGCTGCAAGTTCTCCAAAACATTGGGTTCCTTCAGAAACTCATTTAAATTGTGATAGTGACCTTTGCTTCTGGGGTTTGCAGTTGGATTTTTTTTTTTGTAGAATTGGCTAGAGTTGAGAAAATCTAATTACGAAACAAGCCTTTTCGGTTTTGGTCCCAGATATTATTTCTTCTTTAGAAACTGGATCCCTCATAAATGGTTACATCAGATGAAGGGTAGACATCTGGAAGCATAAAATGGGAAAAAAAAAAAAAGGAGAGATGAAGAACTGAGAAGTAATTAGGTACTGGAAATGGGATTTGGAATTGCTATTTTATTTTCAATATTCTATTACAAGTTCTTTATATATCTCAAGTATTTAATCTTCCTCACAGTTTTTCATCCCTAAAATAAGGTTAATAATATTCACTGGCTCTTCTACCATTCCCTGTCTTTTTTGTTTAGTGATGTCTGAGGTTTAAGAACATATTTTGTTATATTTTTACCAATACCTACTGCAGGAGAAGTGGATCCTACTGATGGTTTTTGATGTGATATATTATGCACAATATTGAGCTGTAGTTGAGATACAAACATTGGAGCAAAAATTATGAATAAATTATTGTAATGTAGGTTATTCCAGATCGCTTTAGGGGCAACTAAATTCATGATGTATTTATACATATTCTTTATAAACAAATGTTCTTCTTTGGAATAACCATTTTGGGCCTGCTTTGTGGCTTATTTCTTATAGCATGACATGGCGACAAGATCTGTTGAGTAAAAGCTGTTTATTTATAAAGAGGTCCTTAAAAAATGTACCATCAACAGAGTCTTAATTTTATCTACTTTGTGAGAAAAAGCAAAGATGCTTTTTTGGAAATTAATTGAAGACCTCCTAGAATGCGTGTAAAATTTTATTTTATTGGGATAGATGTCAGCAGATAAGAATTTTCTTAGGTGCACTGCACTCTAATGGTACTTGCTGATGGTGTTGTATGAAGGATTTTAGAGCTTTCCAGCAGAAATAATTTAAAAAATTTCACAGAATGTAAAGCTTTGTGGTGACAAAAAGGTGTAAAAGAGAAACAGTGGTTTTCCTTAATACCTGGTTAGGTAAAGGCTATTCTGAACAATACAGACTGATTAGTTAGTAAAGAGGAAAAAAACCACTTTTATAAGCTTCCCAATTTTGGTTCTTTTGCTACTAAGAATTTGCCTACAAGCATAAGATGAATTCATTCGTCTGTATTTGAATTGAAATGAAGATCTGATTTTCATCAATGCAACACTGGAATGATTCTCTTCAGGCAGTCTTTGAAAGCATGGAAATATTCTTTCTGATTTCAGAAATTTTTGGATCAAGGGGTTTGATTCTACCTCAGACTGCTTTAGCTCTCTGTCATGGAGTTCAGTTATATGGTTTTTAATGAAAAATGTATCCAAATGTGTTGCTTTTACTAACAATTTATAAAGCAGATTATGCAGAAATAATTCCAATTTGATCTTTCTATGATGAAATAATGTTACGGGGGTTTCAGGGACATGTAGCTAAAATGACTTGAGCTATAAGGTTTGATGTCATGGAGGTCTCATGAGGATATCTTGAGATAGCAGCTGGACAGTAGATTAACATTCACTTGTTTTTCATGCACAATGAGCAGTTATTTTTAAAAGGGTGGCTAGACTGTCCAAATGGCCATGTGAAAGAACATAAGTGGGACTGACCAGACAGTCCAGCTCCAGACTGTTTGTCCTTTGGATGAAATGACCAGACAGAGAGTGAATGACACCAGAGCAGAGGATCGCCTACTGAAGAGCGCAAAATCTACACAAAAAAACCAAAAACCCAACTGGTTAAACACATGTGAAAGGGAATCCTAGGTTGCATTCCAGTTCCTGTGCTGTTGGATATCACCAGGTATTAGAGAGCCATGAAGAGCCACTGATGTGCCAGCTCCTTTCCATGGGGACGTGTGCATGGTACGTTCAGCTGAACGGAGCAGCCAAGCAAGGCTGGTAAACGGGATCACGAGGAAGGAGTGACAGGCAGAAGCTCTGTCTGGTGACACAGACAGGATCCCAGAATGAGCAATCCACAGCGCTGACCCAATGTCCTCAGTTTCAGTTTGATTTTAAGCAGAATGACAAGGGGGTTGGAGAAAGCAAAGCGCTTTGGCTGAATGAAATGTCAGCAAGTCTGTGACTGCAGGAGGGAGCATGGAGAATTCACTCCCTGAAATCTGTGAGCAAGTCTACTGAACGTGTAAACTCCCAATCAAAGGAGAACTGAAGCATTATCTATGTCTTACATGTTTAATCCTTAATGGAATACAAAAAGAAAAACAATAATAAAAGAACCGATTACTCTGTACTGTCGAACAGATTTCTGGGGTTTGAAATAATATGTTATTGAGTAGAATAATACTGATATGTTCATTTTATCTTTAAAATTGTTTTAGTCTGATATTTTAATTTCACTATGTAGTGAGGAAGTATAGAATCTGTAGCTTTGAAGACCATAATATGGCTCTGTTCCCTCCTCTGGAAAAAATAAATCTTTGTTATCATTTACAGATGTGCTCAAACATGCTTTTAAATGGAAGTAGCCATTACCATA
Source organism: Promerops cafer (assembly GCA_013398275.1). Lineage (NCBI taxonomy): Eukaryota > Metazoa > Chordata > Aves > Passeriformes > Nectariniidae > Promerops > Promerops cafer. Next base: position 1,140,693 of record VZSE01004172.1, on the reverse strand, counting down.
GCGAGATTTTATGAGTTTTTCTAGGCTTAGAGTGCATTTACTCACCTCTCATGATGTCCGTAGGAATTTGCTGACAAACTAATAAGTTCATCCCATTCCTTTCTCTTTCCTTGTCGTATCTGTGGATGCTGTCACTATGGGATTGCTGGAGGTAGCACAAACATGGAATAGTTTATGATGTATCAAATACACCATTCCTAGAAAAAAATAAAGTACTCTTTGAAACAGCTACTAATCTCTGGCAAAATGTTGCATTCCCAAAATCTGAAGAAAGTATTTTTTAAATTGATGGGAAGATTTGCACGTGCCCAAAACCTGTTGCTACTTTTGATCAGCTGTTTTCACTAATGGTTTTGGATGATAAATTGCATGTTCAATTTCCTTAGCAAAAATATATATATTTCCTTTAGTGGAAACATATGAAAGTAATTTTTCCTCTCTGTTTAATCTATTCATCAAGGTACACTGTAGTGCAGTTCTATTTCAGCAAATGATGATGCAGCACTTTTTATCTGGGGGGGACAGGGAAAGACATGCATTTTTATCCTACTGAAATTGCTTACTTGCAAAGAAAATGTTGAGAGTCTGGAGGAATGTATCAAGTTGTATCTGTACCCTTTTCATAAACTGGTTTTTATCAGATGCTATTCATCAGAAGAAATTTAAGGATGTTTGAGGAAACATGGCAGTGAGAGAGACAAGGTTATGTGTTTATTTAGGATTTCCATGTGCCTCCTTTAAAAACCCTCAAAATATACATATATTTCAAGCTGTTGAAAAGAGAGTTGCATGGTTGTTAGATTTGGTACTTGGAATTCTTATTTAGAGATTTTTTAAAATTTCTTTAAGGATAATGCTAAATTGTTGAGTGGTGTTTAAATCACACATGTCACCAATGAAAGACATAAATCTCTGATTGGTTTTTCTTCACAAAAACTCTGTGTCCTCTACTCAGATCCACTGAGTAATAAATTGTATTCTGCAATTTCATTCAAGAACCAACCAGAGAGAGAATAAAATCCTAAGGGTTTTATACTCACCCATTAATTGATAATAACGTGCTAACTTTCAGATACATCAGGCCTGTAGTTCTTGTATTTGCAGACTGTATTTTATTTTTTAAATTCAGTCTTCTTTAAATGTCAGTGGACGTGAGTGTGATACCCAATTTCTGCCTGGAACTACTTTCTCTTATAAAAATACTAACAGCCTTGGCTTTATTTCCTCTAATCCCTATGCAAAGATGTTGAGGAGGATTAGGTTATTCTTGGGTGAAATATAATTTTATTGTATTTTTAGAAATTTTATTATATAAAAATCTTTCATGAGCTACCTGACTTAAACAGCATGACTGTTAAAACTTCCTAAGTATGCTCAGGAACAGGGTTTTTTTTTAATAAGTCCTCTTGAGAGGTCACAGTCTCTCTGTGCCTGAAGTGAACTTGAAGGACTTTTAGCTTGTGGTCTATACTGTGTTTGAAGTGCTTTCAAAATATAAGACTTAATGGCTTAGTGGGTTCTGTGCTAAATGCCTTTTCAGTATAAAATTTTCATTGCACTTAAATCCATGAGAGTTTTACCATTCCCGTAGTTTGTTTGTGGAATTAGTGGTGTGGTTACACCCATTCTGATGCATGAGAGTTCTCTAGGGTTCAAGAATGACAAAAACAATTTGGCAGCATTTGTGCCCCTCATGATCTCAAATGCTTGAAAATTGTCTTAGTTGTTCTTTTAATTTGCATTACTCCTTCTGGTATGTGCCTGTGAAAGAAAGTGATAACAAACAGAAGATACCTAGTTTGCTGAGGGAATGTAGACACATGTTTTTTATTTAATATCTGACTTAGATTTAGAGATAACATTAAATGTTTGGGGTTTTTTTACATTATTTCCTCAAGGACCTTGTTGATTTGGCTCTTTCATGAAGAATCATTGTTTTCCTGCACTTTCCTTTTTGACAGCACAGAATATTCGTATTTGGATTTATGTTCCACTTATAGAGAAAAGGGTGTATTCAGAAGTATAATTACATATGAAAGAATTACAAATTATAGATAATAAAGACACACTGAAAGGAGAATTCTTACACAATATATGTGAAATTGAAACAGGAAGTTTAATTGCGGAACATTTCTTAATATATATCTGTGCTGTGAAAAGATAGAAACGGATATAACCAGCTGCATTAAAAAAAAGAAAGAAGTACGTACTTCTTTTTATGGAGATAGACCAGAGTTCTGAGTGAAAAAGTGAGGGAGGTATTTTAAGCTCATTGATTAAAGGCCAGTGTAGAAGCCAAGGAAAATGAAGGAAATCTACCACTCAGGTGTACTCTTGAAAGCAGCAAAATAGGATTCTTGCTTTTGTAAGAGATGAGATTGCTGTAAATGCAGTACAAGAGCTCTCCAAGGGGTAAGACCTTCATGCTGGCCATTTCAAAGAGTAGCCATTCCTGAGGAAATTATCCAAGAAACTAACCATATGGCCAGTCTGGGCCATGGGCAAAAATAGTAGTAAAGCAGCAGGATGCAGTTGGACTATATATTGTTTGACTCAGAACAGGTGCTTTCACATTATATTTAGGACCTGTCCAAGAACTAATAATTGAACAGCAATGCTAAGGTCAGAATTTGATAGCAGCACTGAATGTGTCTTATCTTGGAAAGGCAGGCCCGTGGGGTAGCATTTTCCTAGAACATATCCTGGTGCTTAATCTCCTAAAAGGTGAAGATTGTTCAGCTTTGTGTTTACTGGGCTTTCTACCAAGTGAAATAGCCCCTCCCCCCAATTTACATTTCTCTTTTCACTCCTCTATTGCCTCTACAATTCTGTTTTATTTTCTCATTCCTCTTGGTTTTGCTCCTTTTGCTTAGCCTTGTAGTATCTTTGGCTTTAGGTATTAAATAAATCAACCAAAAAGGGACAAGTCCAGGAACATTCCATGGTTTTGTGCCTTGCTTTTCCAGCCAGGCTGGTTCAGATTTCTTTGATCAGAGCAACCAACCTTCTATCAGGATACAAGTCCATCATAATAGAATGCATTTGTCCTCATTTCCATCTAAACTTCTGCTGAATAGTTTTGACTGTGCACATGTGAAGTTTGTAAAGATGATTATTTAGGCTGAATTGAAGAACTACATTTTGTAAGCCAGTGGTGTGTATACATACTAGAAGACCAGCGTCTCTAAGCACTCCAGCTTGTGTTAATCTAATGATACAACTTGGATTTTATCTGCCACGAATCTCCTGCTCTAGGAAGACACCAGTTGAATTGGCCCAAGTTCCTTTAGAGTATCACCAAGAACCTTCAGGTCAGTGTAAACATCTGTTGGAATTTCATGCTAGCTTTGCTACTTGACTGTGACTATGTGCTTCCTATTGATTCTGCTCACAACTGTGTGCCAAAAAATGCCATATAATCTTCGGTTCAGCACTCCTGCAATCTGCTGTTGGTATCTCTGTCAGCTGCACTCATTTAATTGCAGTGCTCCTCTTTTACTTCACATGCCATTTCAATTTAAGAAGATACACCTGTTACTATCCATTCTTTTTTTTTTTTTTTTTGTTAATGAATATAGTACTCATCTTGTGTTGATCACATTTTCCAGAAATGACAGGATGTCTGAGATTCTCATGAACTTTCCTTTTAGCATTCCCCAGTTTTCACATCACCTGATTTGCATTGCTGATTCTTTCTTGATGTTGAACCACATTCCACTAAAATTTCCTCCCTCACATATTTGATTCTTATACCAAGTCAGAATTACTCATATTCGTTATTGAATGATATCAAACACAGTAATAAAGATAAGGAAATGTACGTAGCAATCGTAACTGGTTTTAGATGGCCTGTGTTACTGCAGATGGCCTCTACATGTTTGAAGGGTTTGCAGGAAATATTTTATTCCTTTACAATCTCCTTGAGTGCCCTACCTCCTCCCTTACTGCTATGTCTTCCCATTTCTTTTCCTTAAAATCTGTTCCTTTTCCATTTCTCCATTTCCTGTGTGGTGATCTTTTCCAATTTTCAGTGATGTTGGCATCTTTCAACCTTCCCAGTTCTACCCCCAGCCCCTTTTTCTAGAAAGACTTGGCTGAGGGGTTAACTGTTTTCAAAGGGCTCATAGTTCTTTATTCAGTATATTTATTCTTTTGCATATTTTTGTCCTTTGAACCACTCTCTAGAATTTGGTGACTCCCTGTAATGACTTTTTTCTCACCTACAGTGAAACCTTTGAAGCTGTGTGTGGAAAAGTAAACTCTTTCTACCTTAAGGTGTAATTTCATTCAACTTCCTTTTACTGCTGTCTCCAAAGGTGGGATTTAGAGAGCTTTAACACAGTGGTGTGTTGTAATGCTGCCTATTGTAATACATAATACACTTCATTAAATATATATGATACAGTTTCTTATAAATGTACTTAGAAAGTGACACAAATGGAACAGCAGAGCACCAGGACCTCCTTCTCAAAGTCGTTAATGCCGTTCATAAAAGAAATCCATATGCAGTACTGCAGAGCTCTCATGCCTTGAGAACCATGCTGAAACCAAAACTGAACACTTGTTATACCGGAAAAGTTTAAATCAAACTGCCTGCAGAAGCTCCTTTGGGTGCCCACGTTTGGGTTTGATACAGCTGGAGCAGCACTTGTGTGTTTTTCAGTGCAGGCTCTGTAATGCAGCTGTTGTTGTTTCTTCCCCCCTGGGTTAGAGTGTGCGGGCAGAGAGGTTTCACCAGCCTTGCAGAGGAGGGAAAATGCTCCAAGAAAGGCAGCTGCCTGGGACTCCTGTGAAATGCAATTGTCTGGGAAGATCAGCAGATAAAGGGAATGCAATTTCGTTCCTGCTGATTCTGAAGGCCGTTCACGTCGGACCTGTGGTCAAAAAGCTAATGTTGCTTTTGTCTTACCACTCTATCACTGCAGTCATAGAGAGGTCCAAGTAAGCTATTAATAAAAAATAAAATGCTATAAATAAATAAATAAGAAGCTAAGGCTTGATCTGGGGTGATTTTTTTCCCTCTTTAGAATCAAAATAGCTGAGGAAGTCAAACAAAATTAGTCCAAAAACCAAGGGCCAAAAGTAAGGAATTAATCAATTTTCCTGACTAGCAACACATTATGCATCACCAAGAGCAAAATAGAAGCAATGAGAAAAGGTCTAATGATGCAGCTTATAAATTGCAGATGGCCTGTTTGTGAGACATAAAAATCGATTATAGTCTATAAAGATTATAATGGTCTCACTGAAGGTTTGGAAACACAGTCTGTCATTAGAATTCATGGGGGGATATATGAGCCTTTCCCTCAGTAAAGATTTTATGTTCACCATGTGACAATGTGGAGGCCAGGTAGCCCATCTCAGCCTGTAAGCAGTTCCAACATGAGGTGGAGCTCAAGGAAGCTGAGGAGCTGCTTCTGACAGGACTTCCATTGCCTGTAACAGCACTGCACCTAACATTTCCCATGGAAGCAGAGTGTTTTCTTTTGTTTTCACTTCTGTCATCACCAAGGAAAGAATGAAGAGAATTATCTGTCCCTTAGCACTGAAAACATTGTGAAAACACAGGCTAAACTCTGTTTCTAACCTGAGGTAATTATGGAAGGAGATAGTCAAGGTCTTCCAGCATCAGCTAAGGAAGAGAGGAAGCATGGCAGTGCATTGCATGCCTGAGCTCAGGAGAGAGGGAACACGTTTATCCTTTTAACATTTGATCTCCTTTATTTTAACCTTTAATTACATCAGTGGCTCTCTATATGAGAGGGGAATTGGAGTCTATTCTGAGCTGTGAATTCTAAAACCTGTTTCTCTATAGGGATAAATAATTTATACGTTCTTGCAATCCAGCAATTTAATGAGCCCTTATGCATGAAAACAAATTTGTAGCTCTTCTTAGCTACTGCAGAGCTATTCAATAAAAATATCTGGGGTGAAAACAGGCAGAAGTTGTGTGCAGCTTCTGGGATCACACTTGAATTTAAAAAAGTGGTGATGCTGTGACAATTGTATTCAGAGTAATTAAATTACTGTTTGACTGCTACGAAGATCTGGAGCCACCAACTTTGTGTTTGGTCTGTGCTTATCTAATGCTGGATCCTATCTAATACAGGCCAAACAATTCTATATAATAATTTCCTGAGGAAAGGAAATTCAAAGGAAATTAACTAACATATAAGTCCAAGAGTTTAAAAGTGAAACGGGAATCAGCCTACAGGAAAATGTGGTCTAGAGACACAGAAAATCGTATTTACCATTAACATCTTTTACACTATCTCTAGATCATCCCTACTACTGTACTATACTTATAAAAAATCCACTTCAAATAGCATTAGGTTTTCTATAATTTTGAAGCCCAAACTTATTACAATATTCCTGCTGATTAAAATATGCTTACACATAGCTAAGCTGATTTTTTTTTAATGAAGTGATTCATCATTAGAATATTATTAAGAATTTTAATGAAATACTCCCACAGAAACGTGTCTGTTGCAAGAAATATGTCATCAGAGATAATCCTCCTCTTAGTTTAGAAATGGAGAGCTGTATCCCTGCAGCATCAATAGTTTAGTGGCTGGGGCATTTATCTCCAGTGCCTGTTTTTTTTTTAATAAATGAAATATATATGTATGTGTATATATATATAAAATTCTCTTTAGAATAAATTTTACCTAAGTGGGCAAGTACATCTCCTATCAACACATGAAAACATGAACATGTACAAAGATGAAAGGGATCTGTTTTTCTTCTGGGTGAAAGCAAGCTGTAAAAGCCTCTACATTTTTTGCTTGAAGTCAAGTTGAAGCCTTAGCTCCAGTTACAGAATATTGGAGACAAGAACCCTTGAAAACTCAGTGTATTATTGGACATGTTCTTCTGACAAAATCATATTCAAGGCATTTGGACTTCATTTTGGTATTTGTGAGGATGTCTTTTTCCAGAACTAGACCTATCAAGGTGCCTGAGGTGACCTGTCTCCCTCAAAGATGATGATTTTTCAATGAACAGACTGCACCAGATCGTGTGTGTACAGGCTGCAAAGCCTTGTCTCCATTCCTCAGAATCCTTACAGATTAATTCACAGTAATGCTTTAACTCCCTATTTCCATGTAGTCATACAGCAAGAAAAGGGAAAAAAAAACAACAACACCAAAAATCCACCAAAAACCAGGAGAAAACAACAGAAAGTATCAAAGAGTTGGTAGCCTCCCATATAAGTTTGTTTTGAATATAATTTATATATGTCTTAGCCTTATGCAATAAGTACGTTTAAGCCAGTGTCTTTATAAATTAATGTCAGAATGTTTTAGGAATCACTTGTGTTGATGGGAAAACTCCACAAGGGATATGGCCTTAGTCCTGTTAGCTACCAAACTGTGATTGTCCTTTACCGTTTATGATCTGCACTGAAGGCAAGATTTGAAGGAGTCATACATAAATGTGTGTCACATTTTCACATGAAATTACTGAAGTTTCAAAATCAGCTGACCCTAAATAGATCTTTATGCCATTTTTTAAAATGACTTTTTATTACATCTGTTAGCCAAATCCTGGCTACATCATTTTTAATTGAAATGTGTGAAAGCTTCTGGCAAGTAAAAAGGTAACCTTCTCAAGTATCTGTCAGAAAAGGAACCTACTTTCCTTCTTCAGGACATCTGTACTGATATTAAGATATGAAATGGCTGCCTTGTTTCAGTTGAGTTACTTGAATGGGGGATATAGTACCCAAATGGCTTGGTCCTTCACAGTGTCTCTGGGAGCCAGCAGGTATTTAAGAAATAAGAACCTTATTGACCATTTAATATAATCCTGGAGCTCTAACTTATATTTCCTAAAGATGATACAGCCATTAGTATATCATTGAATTCATTACTTTTTCTGACCACTTTGGGACTGCTGCTTACTCACCTGCAAAGGAGAATTGGTTATTCCCTGCTTTTAAAAGTATTACATAGGCAGTTGTTTTTTTTTTTTTTATTATTATTATTTATGTAGTATAGTTAAAGGGACACTCAGCTGTCTACAGTATCTGAATGAGTTAGTGGTTAATCTTGTTATGTTAGAAATAATTTGATTTATTTATGGAATTTTTATGGATTTTTTTACAGACACATTGGCTTAGTCTCTAACAATTTTTGTTCCATAACATTTTCCAGCTGAAGAACTTGAGACAGAAATCTCCCCAAAAAGGACATGTAATATACTCAGTTATTTTTCCTTTAAATTAACACAGAATTCTTTCTGTCATAGCAGAATATTGAGCATATTTAGCATATTTAGCATATTGAACTAAATCTGCTTTAGAGAAATACCTGAAAGAGGCCAAAGTAGCAAAACAAAGGGTGGTAGTGAATGATCACTGCTATTGTTATGCTACAGAAATATTAATGCATGGCCTCAATATCAGCGTGCCTTGAATGAAGATGCCACTTCAGAAAATAACAATGTTTTAGGGCTCTACTGAAAGAGTTGATATTTAATTGTTTCTTGATCAAAAAGCATCAACAACATACCAATCAGCATGTGAAATCTCCATATTCTAATGATAATAGTTATCTTTAGTTCTCTGTCTAGACCTCCTAAATGGTGCTAAATGAATTAACAAATGCAAGGATGAGGAATGATTCAAGCACTCTGTCCTCAATATTAATTTTTCTAGATGCCAGCAGAAGTTGTATAACCAATAAAGGAGGAAGTGCCAAGGCATATTCTCACACCTTTATACTTTGACAGCCCAGAAGTGTTGGGAGGAGAGGGGCAAGTGGCTACAGTGCCTTAACAGAGAGGAAGGCAGACAAAATGGCATTTCTTTGTAAAGTGGCTGCTAATTTCAATGCCTCCTTTTTATTACTGATCATATCCTTCGAAAACTGAACAAAATAATGAATTATTTATGGAGAGATTAGGGATGTCATTCTCATGGAGAATTATTTTATGAGAAAGTAAATTCAATGCTAGACATCTGTAAGGAAAAAAAAAATTGTTCACTTAATAAAGTTATTTTTTTTCAGTGATGTTAAATGGCACCCAAAGAAAGAGAAGAGAATAGCTTTACTATTCACATGAAAATTCTATATCCTTCATTTTGAGCACAAGCATATTTCTGTTTATCTTATTTCATCGTAGTTTCATACTGTGTGTGGAAAAAGAGGCATAAGGATGCAAATGTAGCTGAGAACAAAAGTGGGAGAAGAGCAGAATGAGTTCAAGAACACAGTAGAAATATTCAAAAAAGTACTACCAGGAAAGAGGAAAAAAATGAGTTCCATATGCTCAGAGAGCAAGAGTGTGAAAAGAGAATTGTAAGATGATGAAAGAGAAGGTATGGGCTTGTGTGCTAAAGAAACTATGAAAAGAATATAATGGAAGAGTACTAAAGCAAAACCATGTAAAATAGGGGAGAGTAATAAATAATATTACAAATAGAAGATTCTCTCCTGGATAAATAGAACTTGCTCCATTAAGTTCAGTTTCAGCTACACTTATTACCAACAGCCTGGTCTACAGTAGCAATTTCCCTGTGGTAATTAAAACAAAAATTATTGACCTGAAGTAGTTATAGCCAAGCTTTTTGCATCTCTGCAGTATCTAGGATGGGCCTGGCTTCGTGCTGTATGTCTCCCCACAAGATGCATTAATACTATCCTTGAATCAAAGTAGTCCCACAAGCCTGTGCTTCCACGAGCACAGACTTCCCTAGGAAGCAGCATGCCTAGCAACACTGGTATCCATGGCAGTATCTGCCACGAACGAGTCTAAATGTGGAAACTCTTTCCCCTCTCACAGTTTTTTATGTCACTACGATCACGCAGCCTGCCATCAGCCCCAGCCCTCATTCACAAGCTGCAGTCGGAACGCGCACGGACGCGCAGGAGGCGCGGTCTGAGGGCTGCTCTTCCCCCCTGCAAAGCCCCTGCTGCCCGGCTTGCTCTTTCAGGGTTCTCAGGTCAGCTCTGGGGACAGCTTGGTGGCAGGCACAGAGGTCACTGCCCCCAGCTGAAGCTCCCAGGCACCAAATGGCAAGACCACATTATAGCCTGAACGCGGATGAACTTGGGCGCAGTGCTGTCAAAGGGGAAGCCCTATGAAACCCTTTGCCATTAAAAACCAAAACAAAACATCAACAAAAACAAAAACCAAAACAAACCAAAACAAACCCCACAAAAAACCAAACCAAAACCAAAGCAAAAAAACCCCAACCTCTTCAAACCCTGTGCCAGAAAACTGTGCACCATCTTCACCACGGTCAACAGCGGTGTTTTGGGGGTGTAATGCGCCCCATCTGGATGTAATGTCCAGGTGCACTTTGACCAATTCTGCACCAGACAATGGCTGGCTGAAGCTGCTGGACACTGCAGAGACTTTCTAGGGACATGGGGGAGCCTTTTCATCCAGAGCAGCCAGGAGGGCCGGCGGCTGCAGCCGCTCCGCATGCTGGAGTTGTCCAGCGCCCGCAGCCTGGCTGTGAGGCTCTCAGCGTGTGCTGCTCCCCGGTGCGGGCTGCCCGCGTGCGACTTAAGAAGACAAAACAATTTAACTGCTTTATACAAAGAAAAAACATATTTTACTCTTAGAATGGGAATGTTCTCAAGTCTTTGTGTCTCAAGTCTTTGCGTCTCTGTCCTTTTTCTCTTCCACTGGGATGAGCTCTGGCTCCTTTCCGCTTGGTTACGGCTTTTGATTCTTCTGCTGCTCCTCTCCCCGTCTGTCCCTCAGCAGCTGTGCCCTCCTTCATCCACCAAAGCCTGTTTGCGGCTTTGCCATGCCGCCCACCGCCCTGCAGCTGTTTGCTCGTGTTCCCAGGGCTGTTTTGGCTCCCGGTGCCTCCCCTTCGGCCGCAGCAGCTGCCTGGCTCTGCGCAGCGGAGCTCTGCCTCCGCGGAACGGGGCGCGCCTTCTCTTCCCGGGACTCTGCCCTCCGCCCTCCGCCCTGGCTCGGAGCCGGGATGCTTTCTCCCTTGCCGCTCCCCCTCTGCCTCCGGCTCCTTCCCTGACCTCGCCTCATCCTCAGCAGCTGTTGCCTTCACCCCTCTGCGAGTTTGGCTCCAGACCCTCTCCCCACCCCGGCCAGCCCCTGATGGGTCCTTATCCCTTCCCAGACCCCAGCAGCTTTCCCAGCCGGCTTCCAGCAGCTGTTCCCGGGCACCTGCCATGAGCCCCGCTCCCCCTCTCCGGGGCCACAGCAGCTGCTGTTGTTTCCTTTCTCCACCTCCAGCTCCTGGCCGCTGTCCCCACCTTTCCCTCCTGGTGCTGCCAGCCGGAGCGCCGGCGCTGGGACATGGTGTCGGCTGAATTCCTCACATCACACTTCATCACGGTGTCCCACGTCACCGCGGTGCCAGGACGGTGACCAGGGGGACAACATGGGCCATGGCAGAAGCGCTGCTAAAGGGGAGACCTGTGTGACCCGCAGGAAAATCCCTGATGTGCCAAGGGCAGCCTGGCCCTCGGGATTAGTAACAGCAGAGGCACAGTGCCCGCGTGGTGAGAAGAGCAGCCAGGACAGCTGTGGGCCAAGTCAGGCTCCCTGCAATTGCCCCTCAGCAGGCAGGACCTTCTCACGGTGTGTAAATGGAAACGTGGGAAACGCAAATTGCAGTCCCAGTTCTGGGCAGAAAGGGGGCTTGCAGCAGCTGCCTGTGCTGCTGGGATGCCTGTGGTGTGTGTGCACAGGTGTGGCTGTGTGTGCACAGGTGTGCATGCTGCAGTGGGCTGTAACGCTCTGTCTCACATGAAGAAAACTGCTCATTAGGGGCCAAGGGACTGTGAGAAAGTTGCCATGCAGAAGGGACTTCCAGCAGCTCCCATGACCAAGGTGACATTTAAAGATAGCATCGGTCTCCTTTTCTGACTTGCTTGTTTACCTAGAGAGCTGTGTCGTGTTATTGTGCCAGCATAAGCTGTGGAAAAGGATGGTGTGATCAGGGTGCTGGCTGGGGGGCAGAACTGTACCTCAGTGTCCAGGGATGTCCCGACAGAAGCTCTGATGGTGGCAGCAGCCTTGCACAGCTTCTGTCCTTCTTCCTCTGCTGCCCCAGGCACACCCTGGGATGAAGGAACCAGGAGTTCACCCTGGCTGGTGGCTCACTCAGGTCCCCACTTCCAAAAGTGACATCAAAATGCAAATAAAGGAGTCTGGACTGGTCTAGCAGTTAATGTCTGAGACCTTCAAAAACTTCATCCTAATTTTTTTTTTTTTTTTTTTAAATGTTGAAGAAGCACCACTCCATTTTCCTCTCATGTCTAACAGCAGCAAATCACCTAGACATCCCTTGGTACTGCCTCAGTAAAGTCCATCTGCTACCAAAACCCAAAACTCTTCCCTCCACAGCCAGATGAGTGCAGGTTATTTATTTTGGAGCCACAGGTCAAACTGCCATAGAAATGTTTCTGGGAAGAGTGACACCTATTTTGAATATAGAGAAAAAAAAACAAAAAAACAAAAAGAAAATTAAGATAAAAGAGAAAAAGAAATTCATAGGAATAAGAGTGAAGGAACATGAGTGGATCCAGGCCATGACTGGGCGTAGATTGCAAAGGGGAGGAAGGTGGCGAGGAAGGTGAGGCACCCTGAAGATCAGGAAGAGCTCAGATGTTTGTTGTGGGACAGTTTGGAAGTCCAAGCAGTAGTGGTAGGGTTGTTTCCATCACTGTCTTTTTGAAGAACATTAACTGAGTGGGGTTTCTAATGTTGCTGAAGTTGGTTCAACTTCTGCTTTCCAGTGTGGTGGGATATGAACTAATGAGAGGCTTCTGCTTCAGCTTCATCCAGAGAGGAAACAGTTTCTCACATCCTGGTGCATTTGAGAGCTAAGCCAGCACATAATGATTGGTTACTTGTGGGGGACTCCCTGCAAATACTCAAGCTAGCTCTGATTTAAAATGTCAGTGTTGCCTTATTTAAATCAGTGAAAGATCTGATCCTATCTCTAAAAGGAATCAAAAGTTAAAATGCATGATAGAGCATTCAACTATTTATCTATACTATTGGGGGGGAGGTTGTTATGGTTTGTGTTGTTTCTTTTCTGTGTGCATCTGCCTTTAATTAATTGCTTTGTGGCTTCATTATTTGCTACTAGATGTACCCTGTAGGTGAGCAAAAAACCCCCTGCACTTATGTGCAGACCCATGTTTGCCATTCTGAAAAGCAAAATCCTTCAGAGGATGCCATCTGATTCTGCTGCAATGCAGTGACTGGCTGGGGTTAAAAGCCTTGCACACAATTCCTGCTAGCTGGTCATTAATCTCCAGGAAAAGCCCCATGACTTAATTGCTATTGTATAATTAGTAACCTCTTCCATCTAACCAGTGTTAGGCTGAAATAGTAATGTACCAAGTCACCATCATTCTCTCTAAATGAGGATCTGGAAATACTGCTCAAAACAGTGTGTGACAGTAAAATTCTTTTTTATTATTTTTTTTTATTATTCCATTGAAAAATACCAAAAATACTAGCACCATCAATGCTCTATGGCCAACTCTGAAAATCCACAGAGCTGCCACAGATCACTGCAGCATAAGTAGCTAAACAAAGTAATCCCCAAAATTGAAAATGTAAAGATGAGCAAAATCTGTCAGGCTTCTTACATAACTTATGTTGTAAAGGAGCCTAAAATACCAGCCAGAACTTACCTCTTGATTTAGAGAATATGGAACTGAAAGTAAGAAAAGAAAGACTTTAATACAACCTCAGGGCAGCCAAATATAACTAAGCTTGAAGAAATTGCTGTCATTTCCTTAATATCTATGGCCTGGGTATTGAATGTTTGATATTGGATTAATTGATAGCTCAGTATCAATGGTAAGTTGATTTAAGTTTCCCTGTGGTATTTAGTATCTGAGTCTGGAAAAGGTTTCTGTCCTGAGGAAAGTACTGTGTAGAAATACAATTCAGTGGTAGAAATGTTGGAATATTTGATTTTGATAATAGCAAGTTGATTTCTATCAATAACCTTAAAAATAATATTCTCAAAATCTAAAGTATCATGCAAAACAATATAAACTAAAGGAAAACCAGGTTCAGATGAAGACAATGTTTTAAAACTACTTTGGTTTTCTGAGAAATTTTCATCTAGGTGAACTTGTACTTTCTGAGAAAAAAAATTATTCTCAACCTTCTTTTCCCCCCAAATAATTAGCATTCAGCCAGTTAGATTCCTGTCTTCAGTGTGACTGTGAAAAGATTCTAGAAAACTGACAGAGCTAGGTTGAATAATCAGCCATAAATAACAGTGAAATTGTACACAGGAAATTCAGTGACTGTTTTCTTCTCACTGACACAATTATAATTGGCAAAACAAAATCAATGCAAAAGAGATGAGCATCTGTTTTGCTTTAAGACAGTCTCATTTCTGGTGTAGTTTTCCAGGATTTTGCTGGCGCATATGGCTATAGGATCAGGCCTTAAGAATTGGTGTGTAGTGTAGTTTTGTGTTTGTGCAGTAGTGAATATCTAGTTGGAGACTGCTCTTCAAGCAGGGCTTCATCTTTTCTGTTCCTTCTTTTCCTTCCTTCTTTCTTTTCCTGCTTTTTGCCTGTGTCACAATGAAACAAAGGTCCTCAACTGTCTCTTTCTGACAAGAGCTTGAAAAATTCAGGTGAATCAGCAAGAGATATTTAAATAGTTCCTCATTTTATTCAACTGGAATATCATATGGCATACTTAATGTGATGTCAGTGGATTTTTCATAAATTTTTGTGTCCAAAATAGAGAGGTCAGAAGCTCTACCACCCTCGTCAGAAACTTTTTTCTAGTTATTTCAGTTTCTTCTTATTAATCCTCTAGACAGAAGCATCTGAATATTTAGCACTCAGTAATAACTCAAACATAATTCTCCTTTTCTTCCATGCTTTGTGGAAGTTTCTTGGAGCTTAATACAGGTTTTCCCTATTCTTGCAGTAATTTTCAATATTTCATAGTATCCGGTTTTAATTATTATTTTATTTTGAGTGTTGCTTGTTCCTCATGGCCTTAAAAAAATTCAAGATTTTTAACATGCTTTAGATTCGGAAAGAGACTTCTAACTAATTCTGCCAAGCATGATAAAGCCCTGATATCTGTGGAAGCTTCAGCTGCTGTTTTAGAGTACTTAAAAGTGGGTTCTGGAATTTCTACAGTTGCTTTGTCTAGTCTCACCACCCTGAAAAACACATTTGATGAACAACAGTGATAAAGACAAGTCCTAGGACAGCAGACAAATATGATATTAGAGAGAAAATATGATCTGTCTTTAAGTTCAAAATGTTGAGTTTAAATGTTGTTCCCATCATTTTAAATGACCCAAAAGACTAATGGAAAACCAAGGAGAAAAGAAGAGGCATTACAAAGAGAAAACAAGAAAGAATGAAAAGGAGGGCTCTGGGTGCTGGTTCTTTCTGATGAAATTCCTTGAAATTATGTAACATTTATTCTTTATTGCTTTTATTCCTCTTAGTCATTTCAGATGAGCCTAAACATCTGAAATTAGGCAGTACAAATATAATGCAGGTGTACATACAAAACCAAAATTTGGGGTTTTGCCTTACACCCATGTTATGGGGATTCATGTTGACATGGGTGTGTTTTACTCCTACAAGCAAATGCAGAAGCTTTAGAATAATTGTAGGAGTTTCCTGACACATTATTAAAGCAAAATTACAGAAAATGTGGAAAATCAGAAATAAAGAATGCATTTCCAGACATTTTTCCAATAAACATACTGTATTTCTTCATGTATCGTACCTGATTAATAGCTTATAATGTTTTTCCAAAGTTTTAATATATGATCCTTTACTGTGAGTAAAACATAGGTGATAATCAGGTTTTTGAGCTATTAGGAGAAATGTAATAGAGAAAAAGAGTCTTAAACAGTCATAAAAGTTTCAGAAAGGGATTCTGCAGTCATGTTCCTTTTCCTTAGAGAAATGTGTTTAGTTAAAAATAGTTTTAATACAGCTGCTTATTTCACCTTGGAGACAGAAAATTGCAATGGTTGCTTCATAGCTAGCCCACTTCTTTGAATCAATGTATTTAAAGAGGTGAAAACCACCAGCGGATGAGGGAAGCAGGGTTGAGAAAAAGGTGGCTGTGGATGAGAGCCTTATCAATAAGTTACTTGTGGAAGGGAGAAAGTAATTGATGACTTGCACCTATCTGCTTAGCTTGTTTCCTCTTTGCCTTCTGGGTTTCTCTTTATTTTACTGAATGTTATTTGTGGGTAAAATTTAAATTAGGAGATTTTAATGATGGTTGCAAAGATGAATTGGCTGTGTGGAAGAAAGCAAAGAATCTTTTGCAGGGATAGTAAAAGGTAAACTGTTCTAATTCGAGAAAACAATTGGCAAGCAGGTTGGTGTTTGGTAGCACTGTTTTCAGAAAGACCCTATCAGAAATATTTCATTGAAAATGTTATGAAAAAAAGGTGAAGAGCCACATAGTCCAGGCCTGAACCCTCTTCTCTATCTCTGGAAAGAAATTCTGTCAGGTCTCAGAGAGTTTCACAGATCTGCCCATCAAGGACCATAGAGTACAAAGAAAGCAGTGAAGTGTGTCCTTGTATTCTCCTGAGTGTAGACCTTTTACCAAGAGCACTGGCAGGTACTTGCTTTTGCTAAATTATCAAAATTTGTGATGATAAACAGTTACAAATTGTCATCAGAAGAGCAAACATTCAAGGAGGCAGGTGTGAAGAGAGCAGTTTAGAGAAGCTTGAGCACTTAATGGCATTTAATATTCTTTGATGTACCATTTTCTTGCTATGCATTTTCCTCTCGTACCCAGAATACAGAAGAGGCCTGGAATTCACTACACCAACCATCATAATGTACTTAATTTGAGTCATTCCTGTTTACATTTATATTATGTCCAGAATAATTCTTGTTATTTTCAAACATTAATATTCTTCAGATAAATCTGTCCCATCACAGTGAGTGACTGGCTGGGGTTAATGGCCCTTGGCAGAGCTCCTCCTGGTTGGTCATTAGTCTGCAGGAAATGCCCAGTCCCTTAATTGTTATTGCTTAATTAGCAGCCTCTTCTATCGGAGCAAGTGCTGTATGACCTGAAATAGCAACATACACAGCAACAGTCATTTTCTCTGAACGTTTGAGCTACGCCATGGGCAGATCTTGTGCAAGTGAAACAAAGCATGGGAAGTTCATATATACTCAAATAACATGGATCATGTCACTAAAATAGCATTCTGCTGATTGACAAATGTGTTTTCTTAGGTTTCTGGGATGGTACTAGTTTAAATCAGTGACTAACTGGAAGCCTAAAATTTAAAATGAAAAGGTCTATGTTTGCCTTATTCCTCACCCAGTTGAGTGTTCCACATTTCTAATCAATGCTGCCATTATATTTGCAGTCTGTCAGTGGTTAGCCACGGCTTTAATCACTGCAGAGTCTGTGTGAATGCACGAAAATAAATGCAGAGCACATTCCTACACCATTAACAAACATTTTTGCTTAATTCCTGGGTCATGGGAATCTGTTCTCTGTGCCCTTGACCATTCACTTCTCCTCTTTTTCCCATGCTTTGCCTACTTTCAAATTGCATATTTTGATTATGATCCCTTGTAAAAGTCATTAACTCTTCTGAGTGAATGTATGGTACTTACTCAACACTGGGGTGTTACTCACTCCTGGAGTTCCAGAAGTTACACAACCCTGGAATATTGTGTAGAGAGACAGTGCAGCACACTGATGAAGGAACTTTTAAAACTTGAAAGTAGACTTGCATCCTTGCAATGGACTTTATAAATAAAATAGAGAAATTATTTATTTGTTGAACATAGAACACAAATATGAATGGTTTATGTATCTGTTTTCATTTTCTAAAATTTCATATTCCTTGCAGGTAAAATCTCAACTCATCTGATACTTTTCCATGTGAAAGAGTAGGAAACATTATACAAGTATAACCTTGACTATTTTGGTTTTTGTCTAAAACTATTTATAGTAAGTGTTCTTCAGTATAACTCAGACTATTGAAGTCAATGGGAATAGGTCCAGTGACATACAAGGGCTCAGATTCATAGAGATAATTTTGCAAATATGATAGTTATGGACACTCTTTTCAAAAAGAAAATTAGATTACTTGGGTTACAAGCTGGAGAAACTCCATAAACCTGGATGGTTCAGCATATGTAGAGTTTGAGTCCTGTTTCTGTAATAATTTTTCACACAATTTTTTGACTCATCAAATGGCAGCCCAGCTGTTCTACTTTGCTCTGTAATACCACTGAAAGTCCAATTGTCCTGGTCTACAGACACCAGTGCCAATGCCCATCTGCTTGTACTAGTTGAAAAAATGGGGACAGAACAAATAGAAATCTTAACAAACTCATTTTAGCTGCACTACTGGATTTTGTGAGGTTCAGAAAATTTTAAATACATAGAGATGTCATATATTTGTGCAGCTTTAGTCCAGCATGGTAGCAACAGAAAAACTGTTTCTCCTAAAGTGGGAGCAAGTGTTGCCCCAAGCATGTATGGAGCCATTTAGTAGCTGTGCATAATTTGTTTTAATTCAAACTGTGGACAAGATATTCAGCTAAGTTGAACTTGGGGACTTCTGTTGCTAATTGGCCTTCAAAATCTGTTTTGCTTTGACTTATCTACTTTTTTACAGGTTAAGAAAAGTTCAGTTTCCTTTAACTAAAGAACTACCAATAATACTCAATATGAATGTTACTAAAAACTGAGCTTGTCTGAGCCTGTTCTTAAGTCTACATAAAACTTGTGCTAATTTAAAAAGAAAGCTAGCAAAATCAAATTCATCTCGGAGCTGAGGAGACAGATACCTAGGTTTGGTCCAGACCAAACTTATAAAAGAATAAATCCCTGTAGCATTTATAGAAGAATATGTGACAAAAATGCTTTCGTAATTTACCATACTCTATGAATGCCATGGGAGTAATTGTTTCGTGTAAGTACTTGGCAAACAGTCCTAGTATCCATTCCAAAGAGTAATTTTCCACTCAGAGAATTTCTTCATGTAAGCACTCATGGAAGGAACAGCTAGCAATACAATGCCTTCTCTGCAATTCTCCCTCATTCATGTAGTCAAGTCAGGAGCTTGAAATGCAGAAGAAATGAACAGCTGGTATTAAAACAACAATTGGATGCAGAAAGATCATCTTGTCAGTAGAGCAGAAGTTTGTGGTTATTATATGCTTGTACTTGTTAGTTTTCTGGTTTATGTCTCTTAGCAAAACTCTGTTGCAGTTTGAGGCAAAGGTCTACAATCTTACATAGATTTGGAACCCTAAATGGGATTCACATGACAGACAAAATCACCTCTTCTCCAATCTCTGTGAGAACTGCTGTGCTGTCTTTTCTGTAACTGAATAAATTGTGCTGTAGGGACTGGACAAGCCTGGTTAGTTAAATAGGTCCCCTGGCCTCAGTGACACAACCTGCAGGATTTCAAGTCTTATAAGGAAAAGAAATACATTACCTGTAAGATAGTTAAGTGATGTATATGTGCATAAATGTGCACCTAATTAGTAATATGAGCCTATTTAGTAAGGGAATATAGATGCAGCTGAGCAAATAGATAATGTTTTATTCAAGTCTGTTTGCAGCTGTGGTGAATTGTCTCCTAATGATGTTGTTTCAGCTTGTTGCTTGCCCACACAGAGTACTGAAGAGAATCTTATTTCTGCTCTAGCAATTGCTAAATTTTCAGAGCACTACTGTTAGATTCTTTGTTCTGGCAGATATCAAAAATTTAAATGCACAGAGTGTGAATGTCTTTAAAATATGTATTTGTAAATCTTAGTCTTGGTATTGCAATAGAATTTAGATGTCACCTTGAAGCCATCTTGGTTTGGGGTTTATAGAAGCCAAAAGTGAAAGATTATCCTAGTAGCATTTCTCTTACATATTAATTTTGTATTCAGCTTATATCTCTATGTTTACAATATATCTGAAGCTCAGTGAAATGGCATTTAAGGAGCTCTGCATAATTTTGCAGAGCAGTTTAAACTTTTTCATCAGAACATAGATACTTCTCTGAAGATGCACAAACTACAACAAGGTACTACATAATTTCTGATATTTTCAATGTATTGTGTAAATGAATTGGTGGAAATGGGATTGTCATCATGACACATAGAAAAAATTTCCTGTGTCCAGTTATACTATTTCTATGCCTGGGGCTTTTTTTTTGTGTTCAGAAATGTATATAGTTGTCACTTTTAAACATACTGCCTCATAGAGCAGAGTTCAGGGGGTGAAAAAAGCTACTTTCTAATTATGTTAAAATTACCAATATCAACTTACTATAAATAAGTTAATATTTGTACAAGCATAGAGTGCAGCTGATCAGTACAATATTTCATCAATACTTTTGTCTGTAGCTACACAGCTTACATTTTGCAGAAAGATGGTTGAAAATTCATCTTTAGTTGTGATTGCCTTTTTATGCCAAAAAAAAAAAAACACAGAAAAATTCTGCATTTCTGATCAGGCAACCAACCATTCTTTATGTATCCACCCTACAAGGAGAATATTAAGGATGAATGGTGTATTTTCTGCTTTGCATTTGTTGCTTCTGTCAGATCAGCCTTGCTTCTCATTCAGATTAACTTCACACAAAGCATCTGTCAGTTATTCTCTTTCACTTCATCAGTGTTGTGATATTTCTTGAAGTTATAACAACTCCTGCAATTTAGTCTGCCTTTTAGGAAAGCATATACTTGAATGGCACTTGAAAGTACAGGCATTTTTTCCCTCTCTCTCTCTAAATTCTTCTTGTTCCATTGCAACATCGCATACTAGGGCAGTACTGTGTAGTTGTTACATGGAGAGACAAAATAAGTCTTTTCCTATCTAAAAATTGTTTCTATAACCATAAAGTAATGTTAAATGTACAAAAGATCTTATCTAAAATATCTTAAAGAACATATGGCTATAACACTGGGGAAGAACTGAGACAGAATATTTTTTTTTCCTGTATTTTCCTACAAATCAGATGCAAATAAATTTGCCATGAAACAAAGAGAAAAAAACCAGCATAAGATAAAAACCGTGGCTTAAGTTCAGACACATAAAATACATAAATGGCAGAAGCCTTTTTTCCATCCATGGGCTAGGTTTTTGGAAATGGATCCAAAGAGTGTAGGCATGCATTTTACTGCCTGATGCAGATGAATTGTCAAAATGCAATTTGGCAGTTTAATTGGCTAGAGATCTAACAAACTTTTCTACAAGCACAGGTACAAGACATTCTTGAAAATGCTTTTCCAAAAATTCATGACTGATATTCAAACACTAAGTAGCTACTTACCATTTTTATAAGACTTCTAGGATACCAAGTAAAAACATTTAAAATTATTATTTTAATTTTTTTTCCATCAGTGGGACTTAATTTTCAAAGATAACAGCTGGACCAGACTAATTCCTTATGTACCAGATAGAGTGGTAATTAACCCTATAACTTTGTAGATATTAAATTGTGTGTATAATTGGATCATTAATTCATGGTTACCTTATTTGGAAAAAATAGCAAAGCTATAATTACTTACAAAAATGTGAACAGCTCTTATGTATAAACTAAAAAAAGATATATGTAGCACTTTACTGCACACTTTATATTATTTAATGGATCCTTGGCGTTACTTTGTATGACAAATAGTAAAGCAGAACTTTCCAGTGTTCTGAATACACTACACTTGCACCTCTTGCTCTCTTCTTAGTCACCATTTAAATTTTGGAGTGCATTAAAAATAGTTTCTACCATATGTCACAAATTCTAAAGATTTTCACTATTATGGTTTTTGTAATTGCATCTCTAATTGTATATCTTAGACTACTGTGGATGTCCTACTGCATAATTGGAATTTTTTGTCTTCCCTGTAGTTCCTAAGTTTTGTTTAAGTTTTAATTAATTACCCTATGATCCCTTGTCTCATTCTTGCCATAGACACAGAGATAAGTGTTGCAACTGCAAGTCCACCTCTCTTATTCAGATTTTATTGATAAATTTTCAAGTTTATTCTTCTTTTATTTGCAGTGATGGTATAAAAAACACATAGAAAGAAAGAAAAAACCCAAACCCCTGCTGTACTTCTTAATGGTTGAGTTAAGGCAATGTCCAAAGAGTTATACGAACTTATCCAAACTGTGTCGAAATCATGAAATGGTTGAAGGTTGGCATTTTACTTTTCTGGTTTCTCACTGAATGCTGCTTTCACCTTGAGTGAAAAACGAGGCGTAGATATTTTAATAAGTTTGTAATTCTTTAAAACTGATGAATGCCACCATCATATATTGGTGAATGGATAAAAAGCTTAAGGGGAAAAAATCTTAATGACGCATCCATCTTTCCTGCTGTGTTTCACCAAGCTTTAGCCAATTGATATCTATGCACAAGCTGCTGTTGGAAACAGAGCAGTGGGAATGGCGCAGTTGTCAGGTGATGTGGGGCAAGGTGAAGTGGATGTAATTTCTGCACTTTATGTCATGACATCTTATCAGATCCCCAGTGGCTTTCTACAAACATTAAATTGGTCAGAAGGTTCTTCTGCTGATCTAGAATAAGAAAGTTTTGAAAGAAATTAATTTGTGAATGTCATGCTGGCTGGTATTACTGCATGTAATAAAATAGACTATTTTAATTACATCCTAGGATGATGTAGACTATTAAATAAAACTGTTAACATCTTCCTAGCAACGAGAGCTGAAACATGTGCAAGTAAATGTTAGATCTTGATCATGGAGACTCTTGGCTATTAAGGTTGTCTATAACTTTATGTCTAAATCACTGAGGATTATAAGGTCTGTGAATCATCACTTTTACGACACCCTCAGTTGTCAGATATGGATTTACTCACAAAAGTTTTAACTTCTGAGATGTAAGTTCAAGAATTGTATGGATTATTCTTGAAGAAAATAGAGTTTTGCTAGCTAACATTAAAAGTGAAAAAGGCACAATTGCGAAGGTGACACAGATAATATTATCGTGTGATGATGAATTGAACTCTTTATTTCAGTTTTGCAGCTCATAGTATTATCTGTTGAAAGCCTCATAAAATTGAGACAAATTCTACCAGACAATATTCATTATTTAGCAATAGCACGCATAAGACCAAAGTCTGTCTGATGTTAACCCATCAGTAAAGATGATGTAAATAGTCTCATTTTGTTCACTACAAATCAAATTGTGAACATTTTTAACCAAATAAATAGGATGAATTTCTAATAGAACTAAACTTCTGATGGTACTTGCTATAAATTTTCAAAAAATCTCCCCACAGATTAACCCAAAAATATAGAAGGAGCCTGATTCTGATCTCAAAATAATTTTGAAATGCCTGGTATACTTAAAAAGCAATAAATCCTGTACACCCCCAGTATAATGTAAATTAAAAAGAATGCATCCTTAGTTCATATCAATTGGTATGTATCTATTGATTTTAGTGAAGCAATTCAATATTAAATGAGATATGGCCTTTGAATACAAGAAAATCTCAACTCTTTAATACAGTTATTGTGCTAGTTTAAAATAAGCAACAAAATGTTGTCTTTAACAGATGGTGATACAATTTCTTTTAAATGAGTTCTGATAAATGCCATATCTACAGGAAGATGGAGTTTTTCCCAGATGCGTCAT
This sequence comes from Promerops cafer, assembly GCA_013398275.1. NCBI lineage: Eukaryota > Metazoa > Chordata > Aves > Passeriformes > Nectariniidae > Promerops > Promerops cafer. The sequence continues at coordinate 1,117,097 of VZSE01004172.1, read as the reverse complement.
GTTAGTTGTCATATTTATCATAGAATCATAGAATATCCTCAGCTGAAGGAGGTGCACAAGGATCATTGAGTCCAAGTGCTGCCCTTGCACAGGACAGCCCGAAAATCACAGTGTGTGCCTGAGAGCATTGTCCAAACAGTTCTTGGACTCTGTCAGGCTTGGTGCTGTGACCACTGCCCTGGGGAGCCTGTTCCAGTGCCCAACCACCCTCTGTGTGAAAAATCTTTCCTAATATCCAACCTAAACTTCCCCTGACACAACTTCAGGGGAATTCACAATTCCTTTGGGTCCTGTTGCTGGTCACCACAAAGAGATCAGTGCCTGCCCCTCTGCTTCCTCTCATGGGAAAGCTTTAGGACCATGATAAGGTTTTTCCTCAGTCTCCTCTTCTCCAGGCTGAGTGGACCAAGTGATCTCAGCTGCTCCTCATGCGGTTTCCCCTCAAGGCCCCTCACCATCTCCATGGCCCTCCTTTGGATGCTCTCCAAGATCTTTATTGTGCCACCTTTTAGGGTGGCACATGGTTCTATAGGTGAGACCTCTTTTAAAAATTCATAGAATTATAGAACGGTTTGGGTCAGAAGAGACCTTAAAATCACCCAGGTCCAACCCCCCTGCTGTGGGCAGGGACACCTTTCACTCAGCTGGCTTGGTCAGAGCCCCATCCAGCCTGGCCTAGAACACTTCCAGGGATGGGGCATCCACAATTTATTTGGGAAACCTTTTCTATTGCCTCATCACCCTCATGGTAAAGAATTTCTTCCTAATATCTAATCTAAGCCTACTCCCTCAGCTTAAAGCCTTTCCCCTTTGTAAAAAGTCCCTCCCCAGCTCTCTTGTACCCCTTTAGATACTGGAAGGTCTCAGTAGGATCACCTTAGAACCTCCTCTTCTCCAGGCTGAAAAATCCCACTTCTCTCAGCTTTTCCAGTGTCTTCAAAAAGTTCTTTAAGCGTTTATCTGGCTTGACTATCTGGTTATATTATTTTGTGAATTGCAGAGCTGCCTTCGACTGAACACAAATATTTCCCTGAGCTAATATATTCATGCTGGCAGAAACCTAGCATGAGAAGGAGCCAAAACCATAGAAAGGTCCAAGCCTGTAATTTTTACAGCCATATAACACATGTAGCAGGTAGATCATCCCCATCTCCCTTTTCGTTCCATATTTACAGTGCCTTCACCATTGTAGATATAATAGATTTTGCTTCATGCACTATCAATTTAGTAATAAAATCAACCCCCAAATAAACACTCAGAAAAGACTGAAATGTTTAAAAATGCTAAACAAACATCATAGATTTGTTGTCACAGGCAAAATGGGATTAATATTGAAGCAGGTTAAGAAATGTGGTCATTCCTTCTGTGTATGTAAAAATATACCTAAAATATAATAATTTATTGTATAATTAAGAACTGTAAATGAAATTGTGATAGAATTTTTACTTTTAGGGGGACACTGTGAAGAGTGAAATAGCCTTTTTATGGCTTTAGCAGAACCTTGGAAATATCAACACATGATGCAGGGGTGCAATGTGTTTGAGGAGGTGTTTGATATTATAAGTGAGATAGTGTTTGAATAGCTGGAATAACATTTTTTCACTGTTGAAGATGTATGGAAAGTCTTAGTTATACTGTTTGACTGATGAAAGTTTTGGAGGTTGGAAGATTAAAGAGTAACTGGCAAGGTAAAATGTTCTCTGGCATATGGAAACTCAAGAATGGTATATAAGAAGTTTTGTTTAGGGTATTTGCAATTGTTTACTGATGGTCAGACCTCAGAAAAAAAGTATTAAATTGTTTCTCTGATATATTAGTGAGGTAGCTGAAAGAGGTCTGGTTTTTGTTAATCCTACCAGCCAAGCCTGAGCATTCACAGCAAAAGACTGAGAATACAGCATATTAAGCACAGAAGATTACCTAAGGCAGATCTGTAATCACTTGGCTAAGAAAAGCTATAGATGAGCTTTATCAGATTTTAGCCATTACAGATATTTCCATGTCAGAAGCTACCGTGGGATAATATTTCTGACCTCAAAATCTTTGAAAGAAGATTTAAGTTAAGGCTGTGATACACCTCAGTAGAAAATGAGGACCCAAATTTATGCATTTCAGTCACATTTCTTCACTGGTATGAAACCTGGGAATGCAGAAGTAGCGATAGAAGCAGAAATAAATGCAGTCCTACTGAGCTTGAAATTATTCAAGGGTGGCAAGTTTGTTGGTTTTACAGCACACCTTCCAGAAGTGTTTACAATATTAATAGAGTTATATATAGAGAAACTTGTGATTTTAAAGGCAGCTGAGTCACATTTTTTCCTCAGTGAAGTGGAGCAATCAGTTGCCAATACAGACACTTTGCACAGTGTAGTGTGAAATCAAAAATCGGTTGGACACATCCACCAGTGTCCAAGAAGGAAGATTGTTGATCAACACGTGGAACAGCTGTTAGGAAGGGAACTCTCTGTCTCAGAAAAGTCTGGCAGTTGTTCCTCCTGTTAAACTTGATTTTCACAAGTGTGAGGAGAGTTGCATTAGAATCTATCAGAGTGGGTTTTTAGAAAATCATGGGGTGGAATAAAAATAAACCCCTTAACTTCTGCTGCGTTCTAGCAATGTTCCAAAGTGACACTGGGATCAAATAAGGGATTCTCTGTAAAAAAAGGGAAAGCTGAAGGATGACAATTGATAGACATATGACATGACCAGAGTTACTCAGCAAAAACAATTGAATGTTTGGTTTTTTTTTTTTTTCCTGCTTAATTGACAGACTTATGTTCATTCTTCAAGAAAAGAAAAGGAATCAATTCTCTGATTTTTTAATTGGATCTGTTTAGGAAAGTCACTGAAATTACTTAAACACTGGTTCAAAAATAGAAGGCTTAATCTATTGGAAATGCTCTCTCTGAAGGAGCTTTTCTAAAATACATCACCCATTAATAAATTAGAAATAAAAGCACTTTATGATTTTTTTTTTTTTGTCAGAAAATAGTGCAGCACATTTTCTTGTGGTATAAAAATGCATATATTATGCTGCAAGTGGACTGAGATATTCTTACTGTGGTGACCATAAAAGCAGCCTGGTCTCTTGGAGAGTAGTTGAAATATTTATATGATGAAAACCTGAAATATATAAAAGTTGTAACTGTCGATATTCAAATAAGAATTTAATTATGAACTGTGAAATTAACAATTAAACCAGGAGGACAAAGCAGGAAACAAAGCACATCATAGATGTTGAAATAGGAAGATGATGCATTGTTATGCAATTATAGGCCAGTTGAAGGCATAAGATCCTCTTCAAAACTAATGCCTGGTATCATCATATAACATACTATAGCAAAATCCAACAGATATGTTTTATTATCTAAGCATTAAACTTAAAAACAGTAATATTTACTGTTCTGTTTTATAGTCACAAGAGGGGCTGCTAGGTTTTTATAAAGAGTAAAAATAGCCATGCTGACACCTGTCAGTGCAATCTGGTGAATTTTCTGATGTTATCTAGACCATTCCCAGCTGCACTTTCTTCAGCAGCATAGACAGTAATCTGAGTTATGCAGGCAAACCGTCTTCCCTTACTCTTTGATTTCTGTGTTATATTTGTCTGCTTCCTGTGGGGGCACCGTTGTATTGTGATGATTTAAGCAAAAATAGTGTCTTTGGTGCATGCAGAATTAAAATCCAGAAGAAATGTAGGCAGGTGAATGCCTACATCTTAATTACTTCTTCAGCTAAATGTCTCCATTTCTTTTATCAAACACAATGTGCACCAATTTTTAATTCTCATTTTCATGTGAGGATGTTAATATGTGAATGACTCAGGATTCCCAAACTGTAGAAACTTGAACAGGAAAAGAAAAAAGCCCCGTATTTTAGTTACCAATTTTATTTTTAGTATTTGTAGTAACTGGCTAAATGATACTTCTTTGCACTCTTATATTTTATTTTCTTTCTTCCATTCTTTTACAACTCAAAATATCTATGGTGTACATCATCCATGAAAGAAAAAACAACCCCTTAGCTCATTTTTGAGAGCATTTTCACAGGCAAAAAAGCACAAACAGGACAGAATTTTATCTTCAGATAACATTAGAATACAGTAGCAGTTACTTGGCAGAATTTTTAATTTTAAAAGTTCGCCTACTTTATATAAATGGTGATATAAGAGGTGAACAGGATCTAGTGAGTAGCCTGAAAATTGAAAAATTATATTTACAAAGGTATATGGAAGTATACACCAGTTCATCAACTTTCTTTGATGATCTCAATTCTCTCCTCAAACCTTTGGATAATATTAAAGCATAGAAGCCTGGAAAAAGAGAAATTTTCCTCATAGGTAAATGGAAGAGGCTACACTTGGCAATTCTGTCATACTTCAAAGTCTCTCAGTTATGAAGAGAATTTAGAAAATATTGTATAAGAATAGTTTCAACAGGTCTTCAGGGAAGCAAGTGTTATTTATTTGGAAAATGCTTGTATTAATTGGATTGAAAAATAGCCAAAAAGGAAACTCTTGTACAGCTAAATGTAGCATTTGCAGAAGACCTGATCCTCTTGGTGTAGTTTCATTGAATTGAAAGGAGCAGAGCTTGTTAGATACCTTTTAACAAGGCAGTTTTTTCATTATTGAGGTCACTGGGTTAAGTGGAAGTGGATGTTACAGATGTATCTTAAAATTCAAGGACCTGTTTTCAAGAAACCAGGCTAGAAAAAGTTTAATTATTTTGTGCAGGTAAAAATGAAATATTTAAACTACCTTTCTAATTGTGGAGATTTATAATGCCTTATTTTTTTCCCTTTATTTCTTGGAAAGTGATAATTATAAAAAGCCTTTTAAGGGTGATGGTCTGAGTTAGTGTATTTCCTTAGGTATTCATGAGCTCTGATAACCTTTAGCCATTTACTGGCAAGTGAACATTTTCTCCACACTTTACAGTGTTTCCTTTGTATTCGCTACTCTTTTGTTTTAATTATGAACTGTGAAATTTTGTTTTGTTTATTTGTTTTGTTTTGTTTTTTTTTTTTTTTTTAATTCTATGCTGAGATTCTCAAAATAACCACGACTGAACAACAGTTCAGGAATTAGCATAATGGCCTTCACATGATTCCTGTCTGTGTGATGCATCTCAGTAGGGAGCTGTGAACTCTCTCTGCAGCACAGGAAGTTCTGTCTGGCATCGTCTTTTTCCATTATCAGCTTTAACTTTTCCTTATGATATGCACTGGCACACTTTAAGGAGTCATTTCCATTGCAGTCAGTGCTTCTAGTTTTATATTCAAAGCCAGGTGCAACCCCCCACTGAGGTCAATGAAAAATGCCCTTTGAATTTTTTGGTCCTTATATGAGATTATTTATGTCTTGAAATGCATTTTTGTAAAAAAAAACACCCTAAATTTTATTTTTTTCTAAGTATTTTCAGTTATCTTTCTTCTCCTTAATAATGGCAGTAAGTGGTAAGTATTTTGGGGTTAAGCCAGCAGGAGAGATATGGATTCTGTACTTCTATATAAGCAGAAGTAAAAATCATGTTGGAAGTAATCAGGGAAGACAGTGAGAGTCCATAGTTCATTCATGAATTTGCACAGATGAAATAGAAACTTTTTATTGTTTTAAATATGTGGTTCAAGGTTTATGTTTTAAAAGAAAAAAAGATAGAAAAAAATGTAGGAAGACTCCCTTTGCTTCCAGGTTTTGATGTATAAGCTTAAGTAGCCATCTAAATGCTAAATGATCCTACTGAAGTTTGTAGAATTTCTCTATTCAGAGTACTGTGAGCACTAGATAATTCTAATCATATTTCAAAGTAAATTTTGTTGTTAAAAATCTATTATTAAGCACAAAAAGCTATTAATAGATTAGTAAGTTCAAAAAGAAAACTATTTTTTCTGTGGTTTATTATTCCTAGGTGTTTCATAGTACCTTATGTTACGGAATAAGATTGGTGTCATACATATATATATATAGATAAATAGATATGTTTAAAGGAGCGTTATGCAGTGTGAGCTTCATTGACAATACAATCCTGTGTGTGCTTTCACATGGTATAAAATGCCATCACCTCAGCTCAGCTTTGCTAATCTTCTGTTTATCCCTGGAACTTTAGCTGCAGCTGTAGCTAGATCAGATTTGAATGGAAGCAGAAGTGAAACTTGTGGGCTTTGTGAGGAACTCCAGGTTTCATCACTCAGAAGCTGATGGGAAGCAGCAGTAGAGTTTATAAAACAGCGAGTGCTTCTGAGACTCATCAGGTTTTCTGTCTGTGGAAAACACTGTTTCATGGGAACCATGATTACCTGAGACTCACTTTCAATCCAGCCTCCTCTCTGAATTAATTACTCCCCTAATTCAGTCATCTGAGAGACACAGGAAAGGCAAAAGCTACTTTTCTCACTGTTCACCAGTATGATCATAGATTGCAGTTCTTTTCAGTGGTCATTGTTCGTATTGTTAAATTTATTCAAAATCTCTTCTCATCTCTCTGTATGTATTCATGGTGAAAAAGACTCTGTGATAATTATGATCATTTTTGTAGTGTTAGTGAACAAAATCACAAAGAAATGAAAGAAATATTTAAAGAAAGCAATCTAGAGCTGGCTTGCACCATCAAAATTGTTTATCTATTGGAAAGGGTTAGGTATTTTTAAGAAATATTAAAATTTCACTTTATTTTGATTATGACAGCTTTGTGTCCATCATCCTCTGAAATTAGGTTTAACAATCTATAATACTAGTTAAATAAGTATTTCAAATTAACCCTACAGTTCATATTCACACAAATCAGTTAAAAATTTGGTAAGAAACTACAGTTGAAACTACTACAGTTGAAACTACTTCCTTGTTTTCTTTTCATTATGGGGAAGTGATCTTACCCTTTTTGTCTTAATTCCTTCATTTGTAAAGTGGGCCAGATATGTGGATTGATTCCTGCTTGGTATTGCTCCTGAAAGATATTTTAATGCCCAACTTATAACCCTAAGCAAAAGTTGTTTTCATTCATGGAAAATTATAAAGGTCTTTTTATTATAATGAAAAAGACAGTAAAGCAACTGTTCTAGTTAAAAGTTGCAAACAATCAGGAAAATATCTGCCTGCAAACATTTGAAACTCCAGCTCTGAACTGATGAGAAAAAGCAAATTTTCCTTTGTACTTCTTCTAAAGGATTGTTGTTTTTATTTTGCAGAAGCTGTGTCTCAAGCTAGAGGCCAGAAACCTTATTTATTTCTCTACCATTTTTGTTCTGAAACCATAAATATGTTGAAAAAAGCGTAAAAGCTTTTGCTAATACTTTTCAGCTGTTCACAGAACAAAATTAGCCTTTGACATTTTACTTAGGCTAAGAAATGAAAGGCGTTTAATCTTTGTTGTTTAAAGTGCAGATGGTTGAAAAATTGTATTAATAACAAAAAAAGAAGTATTTTACTGTTTGTACTGCTGCCAGTGTGTATATGACAAATAAAACTTAGAGAATTCAGATTTAGAGAAACAATACATGACTTGAAGTATTAGGTAATCCACAGCTGAATACACAGAGTGGTTTTAGAAGACCATGAAATTGAGTATACTCGCTCAAGCCATAAATCCTATTGTCTTCCAAATGCCTAATGTGTCTACATTTAATATTTTAAATTAGAAAATACTCCCATAAAGCAAGAAGGCCACTTTTGAAAGATGCAGATGGTGGTGAAAAAGTCCCCTCATCCTCCCCTCCTCTTCACCATTGACCATTTCATTCCTTAAAGACAATACCAGATTTTTTTTTGGTTTTCTAATATATCCTTTTACAATTGATAATAAATTTGTGGTAAGGCTGGAATTACTCCAGTTATTCTGCCTCCTCCAATGATTGCTGTTTCTCTGGATGCACATCAGTGCAAACATTGATAGAATGAAGGCTGTCAAACTTTTTTTGCCTTGTTCTGTGGTCTATTCCAGAACTTTTTGATGCTTTTTGCAATCACAGGCATTATGTATGAATTGCTGAACTCAAACCTCCAGACATGTGAGTCTCCATTAGCTCAGCTAATAGGGGAATTGCCTTTTGTAAACAGAAAGTTATTTTGCAATGCAGTGCAGATGAGTAACACAAAAAAAATGGATCAGATAAGAAAAACACGCATGATGTCCTGACATGGTGTAAGTTCACATAGTTTCATCCACTGCAGAGGAGCTGACCTGACTAATACTGGACATTCCATGGCTGTAATCCATAAATGATTCGTGGCCAATGGTGTAGAATAGGATGCCTGATTCATAGGGAGAAATATGATGATACAGCTGAGGAGGATGTGAGAGGCAAATGTAGTAAACAGATTACTTTTTTTTAAAGTGTAATTTTCAAAGTACAACTTTGGGACTTGTAGTAAATTTAATGGTGTTTGAGCTGACTTAAATTTACAATAAAAAGAAAAAGCAAAAACTAGGATCATTGAGAGAAAAAAACAACAAAAAGATAGCAGTTAATGAGTTTGCTTCTGCGAAGGGACTAAAAGATTCATTTGTCTTGTTACTGATAGACAATATAGAAGATATCATCTCAGAGACAGGTACATTTTCCTGAGGGAAAGAAAAATGTTAAACACCTTGCTGTTATGCTGGAAAAGGCAATAAAGAAGCTACTGCAGTGAAAATCTGCAAAGCATTAAGCCCAGGTGAATGTGATTGCTGAGCTCTGAAGAAAATAGCAAGAAAAATAGTCAAAATTACAAGTTGCTTTCTTTTTTTGTTCTTAAACTCAAAAAAACAAAAGGATTTATGGAGGTCATCAACTTAACTGTTCAACGTTACACCCAGGATAACGTCAATAAAATGGATATTAAAGGAAATAAGTAATGACAACTTAAATAGCAACATATTAAAAAATTTCACCAGTAACAACAGCTGGCTAACTTGCCTCTCTATAGAGTCCCGAAGTCTAATATCCACTTAGGATGGCTGAGGAGCTGAGGTCTGTCATTTTTCTCCTCCTACGCTGTTTTTGCAGTGTACTGAATGCCTGTCAGTACTGGACTCAGTACACCACAAAAGTTCTTAAAACATCAGCAGTAGTCTGATGCCTATTTAAAGTAATATAAAACTTCAGAATCCAAACACTCTAGGTATGTAACTATTTTCATGCATCATTTAGCAAAATGCTGATCTATACATTCATGCAAACCTGTAGCAGAGACTGCATTGCAACCTAAGTAGGTTGCAATGAAAGCAGTAGGAAATCTTGTTCTCTAGATACAGAATTCAGACGTAACTTTGGCAAAATATGTAAAGCTTTGACTGTAGAAGATGAATTCCTTTTGTCTGAACTGATAAATAGAAGCAAAAGTCTTGGTTCCAAGCCTGTAAAACTGCCATAAGACACAAATATTGCCAGCACTAAATACACAGTGAAAACTTTCAATATTCACATCTTTGAGAATTAAGTAGATTTTTGATATAGAATATATATGAATTCTTGTCACTGCCATGCACAGAAACTGTAGCTTCTTGAAGTGCAATCTGCAGGGAAAGTATGAGCCCTTCAATGTAAAATTTGGATTGTGCAAACAATAACTCCAGAAACATTTGCTAGTTCTATCACTTGTACAATGAAAATTAACAGAGAGTTGGTTTGCCTGTTTGGTGAGCTTCCATTTTTTCCAAGGAAAGCTAGAAAATAGTTTTTACAGGATGAAGTAAAGAACTAAAATATGGATATGAAAGCAAAATGGGTGGTTCAGTCACACCTGTAATTTTAAGCAAAACTTTGTATTTTAGAAAATCTATGGAAATCTGAAGACAAAGTGAAATCCCCAGTGTGCTCCTTATATATTGTTAAATTATTTTAATGGTCCTGAATCAATCAAAAATTACAGTATAATTACTTTGTGCAAAAAAAAAAATTCCTTACTGCATGCAATGTAGTGAATATTGTCTGAACAGGATTCAGTATACTTTTAAATAGCTAAACAATCTTTTCCAGCTGGCTAAGCTGCCTGTGTTACTAACTTTCCTAGAGATATTTCTTGGAATGTTTTTACGCGTAGTAAAAACATGACCTGAGTTTTTGGGGATGATTGTGTTCCATCTAACACACCTGTTGTCAGTTCACCTCATCCAGAAGCTCCAGGCACTCCCTCAAATTGCATCAGCAGGGAAGGGGCAGAATAGGAAAAGCAAAATATGAAAAGTGAAAGCTTATGGGTCAAGATAAGCACAGTTTAATAAGTGAAGAAAAGATGGGGAAAAAAAACCACGTAATGGAGAGGCAGCCACTTTGACATTAAGGAGACTGATGCCCAGCCAGCCTCCAACAACGGCTGCATTTGAAGGAAAAACCTCCCAGTTTATTGCTGAGTATGGTATTGTGTGGTACAGAGCATCATTTTGGCCAGCTCATGTCAGCTGTCCTGACTGTGTCTGGTCCCAGCTTCCTGTCCACTTGCAGCCTTCTCACTGGGTGGCAGAATAAGGACCAGACAAAGATTTGGTGCTGTTTTAGTCACAAATTCAAAACACAGCTCCATATAGGCTGCTGCCAAGGAAGTTAATTCCATCTCAACCAGACTCAACACACAGCTGTGGTTATTCTCTGGTAGGTCGGGTACATGTTTGTTTTTGAAGGTAGTCAGTGTAATTGCACGACCTAAAATACGTACTTTGACTGCTACAAACTTAAATGTCTCAGTGCAGATTAAAATACTTCTGAAATAAATATCAAAATATACTCAGTCTTTATTGCTACTTTCTTCTTAGCTTATTTATCAGGTGCATGACTATCCTGCATAAGTATTTGAAGCATTCATTGTGAAAATGATCTATTCTTTACAGTTCAGGACCTTGATACCCCTGCAGTACATGAATGAGCATGGTGTGATGAAATGCACCTTGATACTTAACAGAATACTGGCCAGAAGAAAGCTAACCTCATTTGGAGGTTTCCTATAAGAACATTCATAAAGACATATGATGTTTTCAAAGACTGCAAGAGGGGGACGTTAGTGCCAAATTTTAAATTTGCAGTAAAGTCTAGCTTGCAGGCTAACTTCAGTTCCTGCAAGACTTCAGAACAAATAATCAAGAAAATGATTTGCTAGCAGTAGCAAGGCAAGAAAGAGACGAGTATCAGTAGGTCAGCAACAAATTACAATAAACCAATTCTTCAACAATTGTTAGAGATTGTAACGAAACAGCAGATGTCATGTAATCATAAACAAATCTTTAGGCACTCTCTAACATATCTTTATGCACTGTCTAGCACAATATTCTCTTAAATAAGCTAGGGAATCTTGGGCTAGATTAAGTTTTTAAATTAGTAGTAAATTGCATGCAAAGTTGTCTGGATAACTGTATGAGTTGCCAGTAATTGCCTGTCAAAGTGAAAGGACAAACCAACCACGAGACATTCCTCCTGGAATCAATTCTTTGCTATTTTCCTTTAATCAGCCTGGATGGTAGAGCACAGACCAAGTTTATTAAATCTGTGATAATGCAGAGCTGGGGAAGAGAAACCACATATTCAAGAGCAAGCTTTGAATTCAAAATCAGCTTTGACAAATTAGAGAAAAGGACCAAAAGATATGTTAAAACTCTGTGGAAGCAAGTGGAAGGTGCTAGGCGTAGGAAGAAATTATGGACAGCAAAAATATGGTGTAGAAAAAACTTGGTGAAATACTGTTTCTTTGGAGAAGAATCTGTGAGTCTGCATGTATCACATTCTGTACAGGGGTTAGCAAAGCCATGAAGTTGTAAAAAAAATCTAGGGAACATTTTATCTCTTGTAAATGGAAATACAGCTTGTAAGACATGCTGAAGTAATTATCCAATTCTGCTCAGGGCAGTACTCAAGGCTGGAATTCTGCATTCAATTTTAACCATTGCATGTCAGAAACAAAGCAGAACTATGAAATCAAAAATTAACAGTTGGGTTATGTTATGTACTGAAGAAATGACTGAGGGAGAACCTGATGAAAAAGACCAGGTTTGTAAAGGGTGGTATAAAAAGGAAATAAATAATCAGGGTTTTTATCAATGGTGAATAGGAGAAGGAGTAATGGGGTAAATTGCAGCAATTAACTATAAGTTTAAACAGTAGGAAGATCTTTTTTAATGATGCAAATAGTGAAACACTGAAAGAGATGTAATGGGACTGGGGGATGAGAAGACATTAGATAAATATTATAGGGACTGACATAGATGGAGTTTATCCTACACTAAGGCAGAAAAACATGCTGGATGGTTCTGGTTTTTATCACAGTTAATTACATTGATACATCCCTGGTAAAATATTCTGCTTTACAGCTGGTGGCCGCAGAATTAAATATTCCAATACACTAAAGGCCAAAGACAAAAACTGCTAGTAGATGTAATAATTCAGTGTGTGATTATTTGATTTTAATATGAAATATTTTTGCCTTTAGGTTAGAAATTATGATTTTTTTTTTCACCCTTCCTTACTCCCAGTAGTCAGGTTGTGGAAAAGTGGTACTTGTTTCTATGTTGACTAACCACAGAGGATGAGGGTTTAAGCAAGAGTTTGATACTGGAAAAAGGGAAGGGACAAGACATAGGATGGTGGTGGTAGAAAAAAGTGGAGCCATAGCACTGTTCTAGAATGATTAGAAAATAGGAAAAGAATCCAGCAACACAAACATTATTTCAGTTTGCTTGGTTTGGAATTTACAGGGTCATGAGTAGCCCAAGAAATGACAGAAGTAAGTCTGGAACAACATAAAATTTTGGTGAAACGTGGCTGCTTCTCATGTCTCTGCATTTCAGATCCTGTAGTGTAGAGGTAGATGAGGAAGTCTAAGGGAATTGTTTGTATTTATCTCTTTCCTGAAGTGGCTTGATGTTTTGGCACGTAATGTTATTGCAATGAATAATATGTGGTGCTTTTGTTGTTCTGGTTGCTTTTTGAAGACCCTGTAGTTTTGGACCCAACTGAACTGAATCTTTCTCTTCCATATTTCTCTCCTGAGAAAGTTTTTCTGCATATATAACAACATTCCTTCTCTATTACGCTTGATAAGAAGAGATTTTTTAACTTTCCTCTTGGTGGAAAAAAAAGTAAGTCTTCTTTATTTTCTTCTGTTTGACATTTTGTTCTTCATATTAAATCTACAATTCTTTCTACAGGAGACATAAAGCTAAAGGGAAAAGAGAAAGTCTGCAAGAAATTAAATTTACACTTGGGAGGCATTTCCTAAAAATAAGTATATGTATCTGGGGTGCAGAAGATTCTGATCTGTTTCTTGCCCACTTACTAATAGTAGGAGAACTGCTTTTTGTTATGATAAGAATTGCAAAAGTAGTAGTTCAAATAGTACTGTTGCTAAAAACAAAAGGTAGTCTAAATGGAGGAACAACCGGGATCCTTGGAATAAAGAAATATTTAGAGCATGGTGCTAATAAGGTCAAGCTTCAATCCCCATATGGGCCATTTATTTCAGAGTTGGACTCAATGATCTTTTTGACTCCTTCCCAACTCAGAATATTTTGTGATTTTGTGATTTTAGACAATAAACAACTTCCATGGGAGCTTTCCTTCCTTATTTTCCTACTTGAATAAAATAAGGTCACAAATTCTCACAGCGTATTTTCACCCACTTAACAAAAGAGAGTTTTAGAATTAAATTCACCACATAAAAGACAGCAGCAACTTTTACAGATATTATAATCTAAAGGAGCAGCATTAAACACAATTTAAACAATTTTCCTGTTTCAATAAAATACTGTATGTCTTGTATGAGTCCAACCTGATCTTTCCTAGATCTGGACATCACCTACCTGAATTATATGTTTAAGCACAGCCTCCTCTACCATGGTTTTTATTCTTCATTTTTCCTGAATCAATTTAAAATTCCCCTATTGTGTTTTCTCCTGCTCAGCTATGAGAGGAAGTAGTCCTAGATGCACACATTCACCTCAGCTGAATGCCTTTCACACAAGTCTCAAGCACCACTTTCTGCTTGCACAGAAATATTAACTCCTAAATTTTCTTTCTGCTGCATGGAGGCATTTATAGCATAAAGTGCTGAGGTCCTTTCACGAAACATGCTGTAGAACCATGGAGAGGTTTCATTGCTTAACAAAGTGTGAATACTTCACCAGTGCTCTAAAAAGATTTCTCCCTTCAAAGATATGAGCTCAGTGCCCAAAGCCCAAGTGTATAGAATCAGCTGAAAATGGAGAGATATTTTTAAGGATCAAACTTCAAAAATTTATAAAAAAAAAGGAAAAGTAGAAGGAGAATGAGCAAAAATTAATCCTAAGAAGAACCAATTTAGGTCTGCCCCCAAACAAAAAAAAAGCAGTAGGTTTACCTGTAAAATATAGCCTTAGAACAAGAATGTATGCTTTGATTTGATTCCACACTGGAGTCACAGTAGATCTGTAGCTGCCTGTAGAGACCAAGATCCATTTTTTCCTCTTGATATTTGTTTACTAGTAGCCTTGTGAACTGTCATTTCCATCTTTTTCATAACATCAGAGCTATGTGATTATTTTCTGTGAGGAGTGATGCTCATGTCCTAAGGGATGAAAATGCTTTCTCAGAATCCGATTTTTCAAGGTACAGTGTAATTCCCGCATGGGTTTTTTTGAGGGCTGTATGGGGGAGGAGTTTTCCATACATGTGAAGAATGAGTGTGCTGGAGTTCCAGAGTCTGTCCACTGCAGTATGTTTTGGATCTCTGTAGCACAATACATGATATTGCACATTATATGTAAGTTGATATTCACATCATGTCTTCTGGAGAGGGTCCTGTTCAGTGAGGTAATGTGTCCTGTTTTACCCCACAGTTCACCCATTTCTGTTTGGTGTCTTTACAAATATTTTGCCTTCCATTCAAATCACCCTTATATTAGCCCTGTAATGTTTTGCTCACAAACCAATCTTTAACAGTGGCAGGATTTGTTGATACTGCACTGGAAATCAAATTTGGGCATGTAAGTTCACAAATTTCTTAGTGAAAAACGCTGTGTACTTGCCTAAGCTGCTGTTCTTAGATCAGCCTTGATTCACATGAACATCTCAAAGTCAGTGGGAGATGCTGATAGAGAGTGAGGACAATGATACACACTTATTACTTTGCTTTCCACGGCAGAGAAGGCTGCCAGGAAATCTATTGCCTAGGAATTCTTATGTTTGAGGTTTTGCTAGTGAGACTCTATAACTTAAGACTGCTCAGCCAAATGCTTTCTGAACAATTGCATATGGGGTGCTATTTCACATTGATTAATGAGTGTAATTTTTTATTTTTATCCCTGGATATCAGCTCAACTGGTCTTAATCTAGCCCTGAGTGGTAGACTGACCTCCAGCTTCCTCTTACAACTATCAATAATTCCCCATGCATTGCACAATGGGCAAAGACTTCAAATGGCATAGGGAATCACAATGTTCGTAGTTTGCCCTGAATATATTAAAACTATTCTTTGAAGATGGAAAAAGGCAGTTATCTTTATATATTTTTTTCTACCTAAACCTGGAATTACAGCTCATTTTTAAAATAAAATACGTAGAAATAACCCCAAGCACAAAACAACCAACCTTAGTGTAGTTTATTTCACAGGACCATGAGAATTGCTCAGAGATACAGAAGCAGATCTGAAATATCAGTACTGTTTCCTTTAATTGGCCCCAATAAATATATTTGTTAAAGAAAAATTTACACAAAAAGAAAAAAAAAATCACTGCTTTTGAGCAGGAAAAAGAAAGAAGGTGTCTTCAATGCTTAATAATTGTTCAGAAAATATTTGTGTAAGGACTGACTCCTGAAAAACCTCCCAAAGACAGTGAGATTCATGGGATTGTGCTGAGTAAGTTACACTAACTCTTACACACTTAGTTTTCCCAAAAGAAATTGCTATTCTTTCCCTTATTTCCCTCCTTTTTTTGTTTTTAATTTTTCTCCCATTGTTGTTGTTATTGTTGTTGTTCTTCTTTAACGTGCGTGTCATCCTTCTATTTGCTAAGAAAACTACCAAATTCCAGGAGGGAATAATCAATTTACATACCCAAGTGAGATCAGTTTTATATGTAAATGATACGAAATGAGCGTCACTGCTGCACAATGACTAAACTCTCTGTGCCAGCTTCAGCCTTTTCAGCCCAATCCTGTAATCCCATTGCAATGTTCCTCTTGACCTGAAATTTCCAGTGGGGCATTTATCTCCAGTGGGACATTTATCTCACTGCAGAGAAGCATGGCTGCTGTTAGTGCTACAGAGTGAGCTTCCATTTTGCTTCGTACCACTGTTTTCTTCCAGAACATGTGAAACACTATTCTTCAGTCCTGGAGAAACTGGGACTTAGAAGATGTGTGTCGTTCCTACACAAATCGAATCTGTACTCCACTCTTCACTGGATTTGGCTTACATTATTTGTTGTTTGTTACTATAGCTATTTTTTACAAAAGTTTGACAAATAAGAAAAAAGTAGTCAACACCTGTGTGAGATCTTTTTTTTCCTAAATGTCTTTGTCCTTTTCTTAAACTCCAAAGTGTATGTAGTTGAATGATGCAACTCTAAGAGAAGAATTCCAATTTTAAATGAGTTTAGGGGGGTTTCACCCAGAGATTTGAACATGTGTTATAAGGGACTTAAACCAGTCTGCATATATTTGAAGTAGCTCTTGTCTCAGTGGAGATTTACATAACCATATCTTTCATCAGAATCTGCACTTTCCCATTGCATACTCACTCAAATCGATTTAGATGAAAAATTTATTTGACCTATTTTTACTGTCTCCAGTCACGTCTAAATATGTATCTGAATATGTGTGTATGTAAATAAAACATACGAAGATGCTTTCCCTGTGATAGTATCAACATCTTCTGAGTAGCTTTTGTTTCGTCTTCTAAAATACCATTTTGCACAAACAGCCTTGACCTAATTTGTAAGGTGCATTTTGGTGAAGTAACTACACACTGGAGATGGCACTAAGCTTATTTTATCTACAACATAAACCCAGATCTTGAAAGCTTTGTGGTAACTTCCATTGCACTAAAAGCCATTGATTAGAAGTGCTTCCCTGGCAGAGGGAGGGGACTGGTGAACTCATGGTGTTCCAGTGATTCACCGCGAGGTCTCAATGGGAGTTGCAGATGATGAGTAGCAGCACAGCAGGCAAACTATGAAATTCATGGAGCAATTCAGGTCTTAGCTCTGCTGTATAAATTGCTGAAAACATTTCTGTCCACCTCAATGGATTCTAAAGAGGATCCCATTGTCATGATTCCTGCCCACTTTTTCTATTCCACTTATTTCTTACTAGTTCTTGATATGTTTTGAGTATTTCAGTTTTACACTTTTCATCTACTTGTTACTGAGGACAGGAAAAGCACATAATGTAGGACGTTATATAAATGACGTGTCCTTTTTGTCATTTAATTGTAGTATTTGTTAGGATACATCTTTTAATTCCATACCGATGTCATTTGATGCAGGATGTAAGAGAGCAATAACATCAGTGTTGTTTAAGGGTTGTGCCAATGCCCTAACCAGAAGGTGGTGTATTTTAAGAATTTGGCCCACTACAGAAAACAGTGGGAACTCACTAATAATGCAGACTGAATAAAAATTTGTAGTTGTCAATATTGAATATTGAATCACATTCAAAGGGATAAAAGAAAAACACCTGAGACCTTTATATTCTAAAGTACTTTTGGAGACAAATGGGGTGTTGGGGAAGATGAGTTGGTTTGTTTTAATGAAAGTAAAGTGAGGTGACTGCTCTCCATGCATTATAAGAATGTTTTGGGAAATGTGCTTTGATTTTTTTCTTTATTCTTAGAAGCAAATTATTTACAAGCATTAGATGTTCTTTGCAATAGACACTTTTGCAATAAGTATGCATTTCATAAAGCAAGAAAGCACTTGCTGTAAGCTGCAGAAAGCAGAATAAGAAAATGAATCAAGCACTTTTTAACCTGCTAAATAAAGAGGCTTTGCAATTGAAAATAATTTAAATTGTGTTTTTAGTGTCTTTTGTACAGTTTTTATAGTTTTGTTTTGGAACAAGCTATAATTATAGAATCACCGTTCCTTGAACTATTTCCTCTAAACTAAAGAACATACAAAAACATCAAAATCCTATTAATTGATACTCCTTTCTCAAATTCCTCAGCTTCATATGCATTAGTTTTTGTTTTGTTGAGTTTTAGAGAGACTTATCCTGCAGTTCAGTGTGATCTATTTCTGTGCCTTGGCTTGATGTGACATTCTGGAGTTTTGTGTTAGTGAAGTAAAATCTTTTTCCTATGTTCAGTGTGAGGATTGTTTCTGTTTTGGTATGACTAGTTGGACCATAGCATATCATTTATTGTTCACTCTGTTGGCTGCATTCATTACATCTGTACACCTTTCACATTGCATAAGGCATTATTATTACCTGAATGTTCATATTCTGATGTGGTCTATGTATTCAGAGTATACTCATAAATATCCTACCTCCTTCAAATATGAGTTTCTCTCTTAGTATATGGAAAGATTCTTTGTTCTGAAAATGTGATTTAAAAAAAATATGCAAGAAATGTTTGTGCTTTGTTTGGGAGGTTTGTTAACTTGATTAATTACATAAGTTATATGACACAGGATACTTGCTTTCACCATTATAATTCTGTGAATTGCTTGATAGCAGAAATACTCAGCCGGAAAGAAATTTTAATTATGGTTTAGATGTAGGAGTTTTTCCACTTTGGAAACCTCAGAATTATTCCTCCTCTTCATGAATTAAAACTAGGAAGCAGATGATTTGTGTGTTCGTTTCAATAATGGGCTAATAATCAAACAAGATTTCTGTTATTTGCCAGCATATACCTTACAGAGCAGGATTTTTCTTGTTGGAAAGTTTGCTTAATCCCCTTATTATTAAAATTTTGCTTTAAATATGTAAGAAACACCATTTTGTATCACGTTTAAGAAGCAACTTCGAAAGAATGCAATCTAAGAAATACATTCAGAACACATTTTAATAGATATATTTATTCATATTACTGAACCAGTAATATTTATGTCTCCCCTGTAGCTCCTTCTATAGCTCTACATTTAGATGTTCTCATTAGTTTCCTTCTAAGATCCTATTTGACTCAGTCCCATGAAAGGTCTTTACAGTGTTCCCTACTGTCCCCTTCATTTGTACTACAGGGCAACACAGAGACAACTTTTTGTGGGGAAGAGTTTTTGTGAGAAGGTATTAGAATTGGTTCTGATAAAGTTTTATACCAGAAATAGTTCTTCACTAAGGAATCCTATATTTATTTTTCTTGATGCCATCTTTGTTGTCCTAACCAATTTTCCAGCTGTGAAGGAGCTAAAAGTGGAAAAGATGCTTTCCCACATTTTCATTGGCACCATGCTACCATGCTGATGTATTGTGATACACGAATTACATTACAGCATGACTAAACAAAAAATAACTTCATGTGGCCCATACTGAAGGGAATGTGGGCTTAGGAAAAAATATGAAATGATTGAAGATGAGCATCAGGATACAGATCCGAGCAATTTCTTTCAGAAAGGAACAAAGGTAATAAGGAAGACTTCAAGAGCTGGCAAAAATGGCATTACAGAAGGTGTCTGCTATAATCCACTTGACCAGGAAGAACAGGTGGATGAGGCCTATGGACAGATAGGAGTAGCTTCACACTCACAGGCCCTGGTCCTCACGGGGAACGTCAGCCACCACGATGTCTGCTGGGGGGACAACATGGCAGGATATAAGCAGTCAGGGAGGCTCCTGGGGTGTATTGATGGTAGCTTCCACCTCCAAATAAGAGCAGAGCCAACAAGGAGAGGCAGTCTTCTGGAACGCATACACCGAAAAGGAGGGGCTCGTTTGGAATGTGAAGATCAGGCAACTTTGTCTGCAGTGACCATGGTGGAGTTCAGGACTCTGAAGACACAAAGAGTGAGAAGAAAGCTCACAACTGTTGCCTTCAGAAGAGCTGACCTTGGCCTCTTCAAAGATCTGCTTAGAAGAGTCCCATGGGATAAGGCCCTGGAGGAAAAAGGGTCCAAGAAAGCAGGTTAATGTTTATGGATCACCTCTGCCCAAAAAAAAAAAAAAAAAAAAAAAAAA
>VZSE01004172.1:1040721-1097032 GCA_013398275.1 Promerops cafer | reverse complement strand
AAAAAAAAAAAAAAAAAAAAAGCCTACAAATTGTGGAAGCAAGGACAGGTAGGGCTGGGAAGAATACAGAACCACTGTCTGAGCATTCAAGAATGAAGTGAGGAAAGCCAAAGCCCAAATGGAATTTCAGCTGTCCAGGGATGTCAAAGACAACAAGAAGGGCTACTATAAGTATGTAACTGACAAAAAGACCAGGGAAAATGTGGACCCGTTGGCCACGAGACAGGGGACATGGTGACATAGGACACAAAAACCAATGAAGTCTTGAATGCCTTTTTTGCCTCAGCCTTTACTAGCAGAATCAACATTCAGGAATCCCAGAGAAAAAGGGAAAAGGGTAGACCAAGGAGGATGTACCCTTGGTGGAAAAGGATCATGTCAGAGAATTCTTATGCAAAGTGCCCATATGTAAGTCCATGGCACCTGATGGGATACAACCATATATGCTGAGGGAACTGTCACCTGTCATTGTGAGGCCTTTCTATGTAGTCTTTGCTTAATCATGACATCTGGGAGTAGTTCCCAAAGATGGAAGAGCACAAATGTCATTTCCATCTTCAAGAAGGGCTAGAAGAAGGACCTGGGGGCTAGAAGCTGATAAGAGTCACTACGTTCTCTGGGAACAAGGTGGAGCAGCTGATCCTGGAAACCATTTCCAGGTGCACTAAGGATGAGAAATCATCAGGAGTAGTCAGCATGGCTTCACCACGGGTAAGTCATGCTTGACCAACTTCATAAACTTCTATGCTGGGTTGACTGATGTGGTAGATGAGAGCAGAGCACTGAGTGTTGTCTACCTGGACTTCAGTAAAGTAGCTTACCCAGAGAGATGGTGGAGTTTCCAACACAGGATATATTTCAGAGCCATCTGAGCATGACCCTGGGCTGTCAGCTCTAGGTGACCCGGCATACACAGGGAGATTGGACCACATGACCTCCAGAGGCCTTTCTCTACCTTAATCATGGTGTGATTCTGTGCTACTGATTAACTCTTAGGAAGAGAAGAACAAGCTGTCTCGGGTTAATTTCTATAAACCCCAAATATGGGACTATTTTGAAATATTTACTACTATCTACTACCATTAGAAATTTTATTTGTGCAGTTCTGAGATTGGAACAGTCATAGATGATAAATCAGTGTAGCTCACCCTAACACCATGGGTTTGCAAAAGTACATCAGGTACAGTTTCTCCTTCTCAGAGTCCTAAACTAATGCCTGAATGTTTGTTACTTCACTTAGGAGTGTTATAAAAGTTACAATATATAACCTCATGCCAAGAAAATAACAGTTTAACCAATTCATATCAAAGTGGTCAATGAAAATCAAGAATAGCTCTAAAACACCTCACTGGTTGTAATGTATGTAAGTACTCTGGACACATGGAAGCTCAATCCAGGTATTCACATGGATACAAAAACAAACAAACAAAAAAAAAGATTCTTTTGCAGTTTCTGTAAAATCTGTGGAGGAAAGAAGAAATGTATCAGTTCTTATTTTAGCTAAGGATGACTAGATTATGAGTGAGGAAATGTTACTTTTTTTAATTGTAAAATTTCTTGTAATTAGATTGTCGTTATCTATAACAACTAATTAATCAGAATAACATTCAGCATTAGGATTGAAATGAGACTAGACTAGTAAAGGAGAAAATTAACCTCACTTAAAAAAAAATAAAGATATCTATTTTGTTCACTTGCAGTCACAGATAGCTATGATTAAATTTTAATTTGATGTCAAATTAAGGACTTGGTTACAGTATGCTGACTTCCAGAGTACAGCTCTACTCACTTCAGAGGAAACTCTCATTTAAATGAGGAGAAGGTTTGTTCTTTATCATTCTAATGTCTTCCAAAGGCAGCTTCAGCTCAGTTCACATTCACAAAATGAATCTCAGTAGAAGCCAAGAAAATTTCATGGTGGCGAGCTAAAGAACTATACAACAAAATGATTTTGAATATTGGTACTCTATTTTTAATTGTGTACAGTGTGTCTTCAACATTTTTAGCTGCTAACTCTCAAGAACACTTCATACCAAATCGTCTTCAGCCGCCTGTGTCAAAGTCATGGCATCAGGATAGCAAATAAATATTCCTCTCTTTTTTTATAAAGACAGTGTGTGAATACAAAAATATGGCTGGCTTTGCATACCGTCCTGCTAATTTTGGTGTTGTACCAGTCTGGGAATATCCAGCTACAAAGTCAGGGCCTGAGTGAATATCTCAGATAGGCAAAATGTGCAGTCATATGTCTTCACTCTTTAGTAAGTTCTATAACGGGGAAATGCTATATTTGCACAGTCGAGATTGTGTAAGTGTAGATAGCTGCCAGTACACCGTGCAATAAAAAAGCAGTAGGAAAGTTTTAGGAAGTATTGTGTAAAAACAATATCCCTCTCATGGACAAAACCCACGACCTCTCCTCCTTTGAGTGTCCTGCTCATGTTATCCACTGGATCATCGCCTCCGTAAAGCTGCCATCCAGTTGGAAAATTGCTTCTGCCATTCAATCACTGCACAGCAATTTTACTCTCTGTCAGCTCAGCTAATCCTGTTCTATTAATGGGTCTAAGAGACCAGTTTTGCTGAAAGGATGATTGGAGAGGGATTTGATTTCTTCTGATAGTAACTGGACCTGAATTTGCAGCCTCTTGGATAGCCATAATTGACTATCCAAGAGGACAAATTGACAAAGCACAGCGCAACAAGGAAATGTTGGGCATGTTTCTACTCTCACATACATCAAAACAGGCATGAGTAATCCCAAAAGATCTTTATTCCTGTTTATTAAAAAATGTGTTGAAATAAGTTGCATTATGAATTTCTCAAATTAATTTCAAAACGGGTATTCTTGAAATAGAAATATCTGTGTCACCCCACATCACTTTCATAGAATATAATCTGTACTTGACATTGCTCTCTGCCAACCAGAAGAGTTAATTCTCTATGAAAGGTTTTGATAGGAATAGCCTGAAAATATATTTTCATGCCATATAGCCAACAGGGCAAAACTGAGGAAAATCCAAAGGAATAAAAATAATACCAGGAAGAAAAGACTTGTAAATTGAACCATATACAGTCAGTTTGTAGCTCTAGTCAGTCTATCCATTCTCTGTGATAAGAAATAAGACCTCTAGTGATTACAGGGAAGATTTCTTAATGCTCAAAGCAAGGTAAAGTGTGTAAATCCCAGAGATTTTCAGTGGAAATTGAATTTTTCAAATCCAGAGAGATATTTCCAGAGGGTAAATGAGAAAAGAGCAGCAGTTCTTAAAGAATATCTGATTACTGAGTAAAATACATAGATTTACATTGTCTTTATTTTAACATGGAAGTTAAAATACTAAGGAGGCAATGTGGTTATTGGATTCACCCTCACATATGTAAGTGATTTATTTCTCTTTTCACTACCTCTATTAATATTACTAAATTCAATTAGTGAAAAAAAAAAATGCTTCCTGGTTGTGGTCACTATAGCCATGACAGAGATTCAGGAATGCTTGTCCCAGTGACTGATGAAAATTTCTTTAAAGTATTGATGTATTGTATGCAGGTCATAGGTCTAGTAAATATGAGAGTAGCAAGACCTATTTTGGGAAAAAAAATAAATAAATTAAATGAGGTGGGAAAATATGGCCAAAGTAAAATTGCTTGGGATTGTAATACAATTAAAAAGCAGTCATTTATATATATGTGTGATTTCTCCACTGAGAATGTAGAAGTTTGTATGGTAGAAACTACTAACAGAAGAGAGCAAGTAACTTTCCAAAATTGTCAGTTTCGGGAAGCAATTGAGAAAAAAGAGATGAAAGTATCAAAGATATGCTTATTTGTCAACTCCTGTGGCTCCAAGGACACAAAATCCCATTCAGATATGCAGTATCTAAAAATATGTAACAATAAAATCATCATGGATTAATAGCATTAAACTAAAGTAATGTTGAATGTATTTATGTTTGATACACTTGTGATAACAAGCATTAGAAAAGTGACAAATCTGCACAGGAATGAAATAGCACAAAAAAAAGTGTCACCTCAGAAAGGGTAGTGATTTAATAATGTCTTGATTTTGATTTTGTTTCTCATCTGTTTCTCAGATATCTAGAGAAGTTATTAAAAAATATAACAGGTGGTAGAAGTAAATTGTGGCTGGAGATATTGTCCTGTTGTGAACCATGGGGAAAATAGGTATTTGTCTGAATGTTTTTTTTTTCACCCATTATATTTGAATTCTTCATGGGAAATATTTCTCACTGAAATCTTTTTGTAAATGATGCAGAGATTGGTTCTGAGAAAACAATTTATTTGAACACTTGTCTGTTTAACAAGGTGTCAAAGTATTTGCTGCTATTTATGCTTGGTTTCTGTTCTCATTTAACAGGAAAAAATTCATAGATTCTTAGGAGTTCTGTCCAGAATGTACCACTATGAAAATATTAACCTGACCTCCTAAATGGCAAAAGGCCAGAATCTCTTCCAGTGATTCCTACAAGGCAGCCCAAAAGCAGTGATTGATATGCAGTCTCTGTTAGAGAAAAGCTCTGTCTTAAGAATTCAGGGAAGAATTTCCTAGAATTGCCAATGCTTATTTTATCTTTATTGAATATATTTGTCTTCTTTTCAGTTTGAACTTTTCTGACTCTTGATCACAGTCTTTGTCTAGTTGAAAGGACTTCTATCCTAAGCTATCAGGGACTTTTGATAGTTATAGACTGGGTTCAGACACCTCTTTATCTTATCTTGGATATATTCAAGAGATTGAGCATCTTAGGGCTTTCTTTGTAAGACATGGCTGCTGAGTTTTCTTAGGGTTTTAATCACGTGAATGACTGTGGGGGAAGTTTTTTTTCTGAAACCTCTCTCATTTTTTACTTCATTTTAAACATATGACCACTGGAACTAATCACGGTAATGGCTTTAGTTATGCCACAAAAATAATGCCATTTTCTATTTCTGTTCATTATTTCTTTGCTTGTGCACCCAAAACTTGCACTGCCCCCCTTACTTGCTGCTTCACACTTGGAGCTCTTCTACAGTAGCTTAACTTAAATGATCTTGTCATTATTTCATTTTCAAAGCACTTGGGATACTGTCCAGAAAAGATGGCCTTACTCAGAATAAATTCATGGATGTTACTAGGATTTACAGAAGCATATTAAATTTGTGCTGATGGCTTTGACTTGTAAAAAGCTGGTAAAAACATCTAATTGTGCCCTCATGATCCTCATTTGGCAGAAAGCCTTGCCCTTATTTTCAGTCAAGGCAGTCCATTAGTGCTCCTGACAGGATCTCGCCTTTCTCCCAAGTCCTGAACAGGGCAACCCAGAAAAGAAGGGATCCTTAAAGAGGTGTAGGTCGAGAATAAAACTAAAAATGGGGCCAAACTCTGGTTATTCTGAAATTTCTCCTTTCCACCCCAAAAATATCAATAAAGTCCCTGTCATATTTCTACCAACTGCACTGCAAATTCCTCTGAATGGGTCCATCCAAATCTGTGTGGAGACTAAGAGGGGCTGTGCATTGAATTCAGATCTAATGCAGCCATGTGGAAATGTAGGAACTCCTGAGCCCTCTTGCCTAGATTCTGGTAGATTTCTAGATTTTGTTTAAGAATCTCAACAGGTTTAGGGAATGCTGTTTCCCTGTTCACTCAATACTCAAGAAGGTTGCAACAAAATCAGAGTGCTGTACCAGGTATTTTTATAATCCATTTCTGATTATTCTTAATTACAGTCAATAAAGGCAATCAATATGTGCAGTACATTTTTCAAAAATACATTCCTAAAAAATGTAAATAATCCCAATGGAATTTGTCAGATACACATCACTTGAGAGGATCAGTGCTCATGACCATGGATATTCAATATATTGCTTTAGTTCATCATTATTGACTATATGACTGTTCATGCTTTATAACATACTTCATAACATACTTAATATTTTCACATCCTTTCCAAACATTTTGTTTAGAACCCCATGTCAATAAAACCAATTTCTCTACCAATCTGAGAAAATTGAACCATCCAAGAAATGCTGGGAGAGGTTCCACAGATAAAGCTGCCCCCTGAAATGATATTTCCAAGTACAGTTTTTTTCTGTAGATAAATTTAGAGAGAACTATACTTATGCGTTATTCTTTGAGAAAAACAAAATATTATATCTTAAACTGCTAGCCATCAATTGTGTTGCAAGGCACCTTCATAATATAGCTTTATTTCATGCTATTTCACCACTTGCAATGCTTCTGAATCCCTTTTGAAATTTCATAAAATATGTCTACAGTATGTTATATCCTTCCTTGCTGGAATGTGATTGTGAACTAAATTGTCATGAGAAAAAAAAAAAGCTCTATAAAAATCTCTCTGTTAATATGCTATTTCTTATAGTGTTATTTCTGTTTCTGTAATTTCAAAATACTAACTGCTGTTTCTTCTGTTTGTCATGAAAATACAGTTCTTATACAATTGTGCGGCTAAGGTGTAAATTCTCTAGCAGATGAAAGAATGTAATAGCAGAAATAACCAGTAAACATAGAAAGAGTCAGGTTTTGTTTTTGTTTTTTTTTTTTAAATCAAGTTTTCCATGAAGAATCACCGAAGATTAAAACAATTCTTTAATTAGTAAAAAATGTACTGTAAAAATATGATTCCCATTTTCATATCACTAAATCACAGTGATACACTAAATTAGAATTGGTTGTGCTTTTGCTGCAAAAAAAATATGGAGCAGAATCTGCTCTCAGTTCAGTAGGGACAGCCTGAGACAATTCATCTGGAGATAATAAGCCAGATTCACAGCCTGTGTAAGTTGTACAGTTCCTCTGATTTCAACTGTGTCACACCAGATTTAAATCAACTCACTATTTGGCTCGATGTGCACAGTCAACAGATTACATACATAGCACTGAGAGCAGGCTTTGGCTGGAGGAATTAGGTTGCAGACATAGAAAGTAGCAGGGTTACTGATTTTTTTGGTGGTGGGATGAGGGAAGGTCTTGGAAATAAGCATTTCCAGTGGATTAGGACTCTCTAGTTCTTCAAGTGAGGAGCTTGGTGCAATGTGAAAAGTAGAAAAATCCCCACATCTCTTTAAAGTCAGAATGCTGAAGAGAAAGTCACCTGTTTTCAGGATGAAAAGTCCTTGGTATGATCAGCTGGTGCAGAAAAGGAAAGAGCTGCTCTGCTGCCACTGCAGCATTTGGACTTGGCATTTTGGGTCCTGAAAACCTTGGGTTCCACTGCTGTCAACAGAGCTACTCAGTAGACAGTAAGGTCCCTCAGAGTGGATGGATGGAAATGTGGGTAAATTCTGTGCGTGGCTGAATCATCAACAGCTACAGAAATGTGTAGTATGGCTCTACTCTCCTCCAGGCACAGAAATTTTACACCAGTGCAAATCTAATGACATAAATGCAGTTACTCCTGATTTAAATGAGGAAAATTTTGTTGCCTCTGAACTGTGACTTTGTAGTATACATGGCTTTCAATGATCTTTCTTTTTTCCTTTTTTTTTTTTTGTTTTGTTTTGTTTTAAGAATGGCTGGAGTAAGCAAAACAAATAAAAAGCAAGGCTAGAATTTGGGCCTTCTGTCTTCTTGGATTCTGCTTAGAAGAATAGGCCATGCCTAGAAAATGGGAATCAGGAAAGCCAAACAAAGTGTTAGTGATATGGAAATATATCAGCCATCACAAAAAAACCACCTTAATTAAAGTGCTCAGTGCTAATCTAATGTAAAAACTTTGTAAAATGCCATAAAGAAGCTGAACTAATTTTTTTCTTAGATTGCAAAACTGTTTAAGATGGTTTAACTTACCATGACAAAAACCTGAGGAGGAATGAATTTTCATTGCTGTTAACCAGTGCATAGGGGTTTAGCTATATACAGTGTTTAATTCACAGAGTGGGGATTCGACTTTTTCCATTTTATTTAATTCAAAATGTTTTGACAGCTTAACTTGCTATCACTAAAAGTTTAATCAATCAGACATTTAGGGGAAGCTGCTCAGCTGGTATAAATCTTTCTGGTGAAAGTCATCAAAAAAGTCATACCGATTATTGCTAAGAGGAGGACTCATGATATAAAACCAAATATGCTAAACCCTGTAGCCAGATGTGTTTAACCATCTGATCCTGACTATGGTGTCATTTTCAGAACCCTTTTCTTTGATTCTGACATCACGAGGAGCTGAACTCCCCTGTCAGCAGGTTCATATGCTGGTTTTAAAAAATCGTGTTAAGCTAAACATGCCCATCAAAAAGAACACCATGGCAATGTTGGTATTGCAATATACCCACACTGTGATAACCAGAATTAGATGAAAGAGTCTGAAGTTATACAACAATTGAAATAACAAATTTATTTTTCATTGAGTTTGGGTGGTTTTTTTTTTTTACTTCAAGAAATTACTGTATGCAGTTAAAGGTAGAAGGCTCTTCCAGAAAAGTTTTGCCAAGAGCCTCTTCAAATATCACATTTTTAGCACAAATATCACATCCAAATGTCACTATTTACATTGTGTATAGAACATAATATCTTTATCTTGTGAAACTGGGTGCTTTTCGTCATCTCAGTGAATTTTATTCTATTTCTTGATTTAGAGTGTGTGAATGGAAAAGGCAAATTATAATATCTAACTGTATAACTAAACACTTAAGCCCTTATTGTTCATCATTTATAGCAGTTATTATTTGTAAAGTGGTAAAGTTTTCAAATTATTTGTTGGAATACTGTCAGGTTTTGATGACCTTTTTCATTGCTCTCTGGCATTAACTTATAAAGGCTTTTCACTATGATCAGTGACACATTCTGGGTGGAAATGACTGTGCTTAAAAAAATATCATTAAGCCCAGTTCTGTGTAACTTGTTTTCTTATTTTTCTTAATTGGGTTACAATATATCAAAATCAGTTTAGTTTCATGGTCACATGAAAAGGCATTATTCCTATGGGATGACACTATGAGAAATGACCCGTGGTGGCAGAACTGGCCTTCAGTTTGCACTGGTTTCTCCGTGCTCCCTCGCTACGAAGAGCTGGTGGAGATGACATAAACTGCAGCAAGAGATCTCCCAGGCAGTCAGACTGCTGTGCTGTCACCCTTCCCCATCTCTTTGTTGGTTCCACAGCATCCACCTCCTTGACTTCTGTGATGGTTTTCCTTCGTTATTTTACTTTTCCCATTTTCTCTCTCCTCTCCCCTCCTCAGTCATGATCATAATGGGTAGCAGAGAAATGCTCCCTCAGAATCACCTTCCCAGTGGAGTAGCTGAGGACTATAGACACTAACATGAGTTTTAGGACACTGAGCATGTTTCTCAGCTTTAAATTCTGTCCACATTATTAACTGAGACTCAATTCTTAGTCCCCTTTTGCTTTGTAACTTTGGGAGAACCTTCTTTCCTGTGCCCCATATTGATGTTGGGTTGGGTATAAATAATGGTAAACATTGCTTGTTGATAGCAGCTTTTCCTTAGGCAAAATGCTCTTTGATCTAATTTGGGGGCAGAACCCATCCTTGGCACTGCTGTGGCCTTGCTGGCTGTACCAGGCAGAGAACTGATTGATTTTTTTACAATGTGCAAGTTTCTGATGCTGACCAATTCTGTAGGACATGATCCAACAATTCTGAGTTATTCCACCCAGTTTAAGTTCCACTTTTTCCCTGCTGGATTTGGAGATTTGACCCAATGACCAGAGTGCTTCTGTAATGACTGCAGGATCAGCCATGCTGCCTGTGGTAACATCTTCACAGCATATTCAAGAATTTAAGTTATCTGAAGTTTAAAATCATTTCTTCATCATCCAGGAAAATTCAGAATGGGAAAGTAGAACCAATTGAATTTAGAATCCCTATCACAAATGAATGGTGGTTTTAAAATATATAGTTACAAAAGTCTTACAAGAAGACCCTCAGAGTAATAACTAACAATAATAATAGTTGCATGTACAAAGAGCTGCACTAAATCCTGTACAATATTTGCACTTTGGCAAGAGTATTTTGTTTCATATCACGTACATTTTGTTAAGTAGAGGAAACACTGCTTCCCTGGTGCTTTTGTTTTTCCCTCTGGATTGTAGCAATGGAGCACTTGCATGTTGTGTTTGATGCCTTGCATGATAAAGACATGCAATGGCAAGTTCCAGTCTGCATGCTGCTTAATGAATGTTTTCCTTTTCTCTCCTTCCCTGTTATGTGCTTACAGAAGACAACCATGTGGAAGGTGGGTGCTTTCTACCTTATTTTCCTAAGCTCTTGTTTTTCCCCTCTGTTTAGTGGGGTTTTTTTTCCTTCTGCTTAATGTTATAAAAGTACACATATTCAGTACGGTAAGTTGTATTTTTTTCCCCCATAAAGGCATACAAGTTTATTAAATAGATGTGATTTATTTTTTCATACAGAACACAAGCAAAGTTCCCTGGCCTTTTTGCTGTAGTTCCAGAATATCCCCACTGAAACAACAGGATTTGTACTTGTGTGACTGACACCATATCCAAAATCTTTCTGGAGATTTTCAGGACCAATTTCTTCTCATGTTCTGTATGAAAAACACTTCAAGAAACTATTTTTCTCATCCATGTGGGGCCTAAATCCTCCCAATAAGATAGCAATGCATGTTAAATTCCCCTCTTAATTGCTTAGGAAAATGGAAAGCGCTTTTCTCTTTAATTCCACAAACATTACTTACTCTAATATCCTTTACAGCACAAAGCTTTAGGAAAAAAGATTTTCTATCTAACTTTTCAGCATAATGCACTTGCCTTTTAGACATTGTGAAAGAAGCAGCATGTGATTTTAATAATTATGTTGGTATGTAATTAAGTCCCTTTAAAGAAAGTATGGCATAGGGCAGTGGAAACTAAGGCACAATGCCATCTATCCTGAATATTGGTAAGTAAGTCTATTAGCTAGTAAAACATGGCAAATACATGATAGTTTTAAAGTCTCCTTGCTTATAAGCCAAAAAGTGCAGGTGCTTTTTTATTTAAAAGTCTCTCTGGGGTGAATCTTTGCATACTGGATAAACGATTATCTATATGAAAAAAAATGAGTTTACCTATCTAAACTGAAAAAATTGCCTTCATTTTGTTTCATTCCAATATTTTAAAAGCTGTTTTAAAAGCAAGGACTTTGTAAACTAACTCATATGCAAAGTGACTGTCCTGGAATGACTCTGACCCAGGGTGCTCGTGTGAGCCACTCTGGGGCCTGAGATCATTCAGGTTTCAACTCACCATGGGCCACTGCCTGTTCAGAGGTGATTTTCTCAAGAAGCCTTGAAGCACTGGTGTTTCATTTCTCTATGTTTCTGTATTCAAAGGTGAAGACAGATGCTCAGATTTAGCACATAGATGATGCTGTGCGATTTTATTAATATATATGTTTTCCCAAGGAGCAGGGAAATTGAAACAATTCTGGTGCTTTACTTGTGGGCACTGTCATGCTCATACACGTCAATAAAATTTCATTTTCATGGTGAGATAAAAATGTATTCAACACACTGGGATAGAAATTCTAGCTGAAAAACATAAAAGCCTAGAAATAACTGCCTAATCTTGTGTTTGATCTGTGCATAAAACTCTTACTGGTGTCAACATGAGTCTCAAAATTTGAATTAGGTTCAGTATAACTAGATAAGGAGGTTCAATTGCATTTCACATATTCATTTATGCACAGCAGTACAAGATAAAACCTGGATAACAGTTAATCCAGACTTTACCTGAACCTAATTCTTAAAACTGCAACCTTAAATTTATTCCAACACAGGTCTGGATACTTATGCATACATTAAAGTTACAAAGCATGACCATGTAAAAATAGAATTGTGTATCCAAAGCACAACTTGAAATCTGAGCTAAAATTTTTCATCTTTGATCTCTGTGACATCTGAGCATCTCTGTAAATTAGGTGACATAAACAAACAGAAATATGTAATATTCAATTTTGTATATACTGCTGGTAAAAAAGGCTACTGTTTTACTGAAGTTGTACTACACTTTAATACCTTCAGTGCAGGTTTATCACGTTAAAATTTTATTTTGGCCTGTGCTCTGCATGGAACTCACACACCAAACTATGATATCCTATCTCCATATCCCCTCCCACCATCCCACCCTGTGCTCCTTAACTCTCTCCTCTCAGACCCAAATTCAGGAGAGAGTTGTAGTGGATCACACATGTGGGATTCCTTCTAAATCTTAAATTCCTAATTCACAAAGAAATGGATGTAATGGTGCACAAATGAGTATTTTCAATGCATGGGATGCCTATACGTGGCTACTTAAGGATAAAACTTGCCAGGTCTATTATAAGCAGACTTTAATTTTGCAAATCTAGCAGTGACTGCTATCACTGATTTAGCTGTATCCTTTTAAAGCCCTCTGTGGAATGAGCAGGTACAGTAGTAGTAATTCTTCACTTTTCAATAGCCTTCATCCATAGATTGCAAAAATATAGAATAAGGTAAGTATCAAGTAGCAGGGAAGTATAAGTGACCTTACTGCTTGCAAATAAAGTAATACAAAGAGTGAAATGAAATACAGTGTCTTGAGGAGGAGTACTGAATTTTTTAATTGGTAGATGTTTGGCTTGAGCAGTGTATGTCTTTTACTTTCACTTGACTGCATTTTTTCATTGAACAGCACTGAAAGTGACTCTTAAAATTCAACCAGTTTTTATGCTGTCTTCGAGAGGTACTTCTGCTGTTTACATTTTTTTTTTTTCAAATTGTCTAAGAGTCATCTATTTGCAGCTGACCAATTTCACATATCATTTTAACAAAAAGAGTAGCTATCAAGCAGTGATAATCTGAAGCTAGACTTCTGTTTAGGTTCGTATAGCTATGAACTTCATATGTAAATGTGAGCTAGTAAGAGATGACCTTCTTTGCAATTCCTCTGGGAGATAGGACAGTGATTTGTTTGAAAGATCTCACATAAAGTAGTGGCTGAAAAGTCACTGTTTCATTAAAGAAAAAGATGTTGTAATGTTCAACATTTCCTTTATCAAATACAGTTAGAGTCAAGTCAAAAGTCTGAGATTTTTTGCTATAGTTGCCAACACCAAAAGCTAAAACCTAAAAGACAAATTAATCACAAGAAGAAACTGATACTTCCAAGAGGCCATGTGGCAGGGGATCCAAGCAAGGACACCCAGCACTAAAAGAATGAATTAAAAAATATCACCTGGTCTTTATACTCTGTGTATTCAGCAAGCCTCTCTTGCAGCAACACTTACAGAGAAAGAACACCCATGAAAACTTTTGTATTCTCTTTCACAAGCTGCAAACTGCCAGTGCAGCTGTGTGATGTTTCCCAAGCAATGCTGATGCAGGTGTCCCTTCAGGATCCCAGTCAGCTCTCGTTTACATTGCTGTGAGCCCCAGGTAATCCCACCAGCTGCAGAGCTCTGTATTTGGAAACAGAATTTATTGCACAAGAGATGAGGCAAATCAGGCCCTTCAGTTTAACTACACATCTAAAACGGGTGACATTAAAAAGCAGTAATTCAGCAAAACCATTGTTAGTCTACTTGGAACATCACTTGAGATTTGGAACTGATAAGAGACGAATGATTTAGGTTGATTGCAGTCGGGACTGTCTTCTTTGAACTACCCCCAAGTAGTGTGAGTCACTTGTGCACCTAATTTTCTTTGTGAATTAGAAATCACAGAAACTCTCTCTCTAGGAAGTCTGCTTTCCAATAAGAAGAAGGATATTTTATTGCTCAACTTCTTTGTGTGAATTAATTTCAATTAATTGCAATTAAGAAAATGATGTATGGATTTTTTGAGAAGAGGAGCACATTTAACACATGAACAACCACTAACTCCTGAAATGGATCCTAAAATAGCTAATTCAACAAGAATAAGCCTATTTTTTTAAATCAGACATAAAAAATGAAAACCCTTCATATATCTAAGAAAAATGTTCTCCCAACACATTATATTCAGTGAGATTTAAGTATCATTTTATTATCATGAATTAAAAAAGCTGAATATTTTTCCTTGAAGAGTAACAACATTTGGCTCTGAATGAGTGATTATCATTATGGACATCTGCTTTGAAATGTCACTAGACCTATTCTGGTGTGATGGGATTTCATCTCACAATATAAGTATAAAGCAAAATCCATTTCTCACAGATTTATGAAGTAGTTGCAGAAGCTGTCACTTAAATTTTCTTTATTACTATGTATTTTATATTGCATATGTAATAATTTGCCTTCTCTGGAACAAATTCATTCTACTGTCACATTTCACACAAACAAGGAGACATTCTTTGCATTATCATTTCAATGTGATGAAGGAATTTTATTTAATTACCTGAAATGCTCATTTTTATGAGGGGAAAAAGATCAGACCCAGCCCATTTTTCAGGTTTAAACTTCTCCAGGGTTTAAACATCATTTCACATGTGGAGGACAGTAAGTCCTCTCAGAAAAGTGTGCAAAGCAATATAATCAAAATGTGATACAGACAGATGGATTATTAAAGGAATTGGTTGGATTTGAAAGCATTTTATTATTTTCTGTCATTACAAATACTGCACCAAAAAAAAAAAANCTTAAAAAAAAAAAAAAAAAAAAAAAAAAATACACAATAAAACAGCACCCAGTGTCTGAATTGCAGTTCTGTTACTCATAGCCCAAAGCATTCCAACCAGTGGTTGAAAAATGCTCTTTGATTTCCCTCTGTGATACAGACATCTTATAGGAAACAGATGCCTGTCACAAAACATTTTTGTCAGTGTGACAACACCACCTTCCCGTGCTCCCTTGTTCATTGCTGACTGTGCTCTTGTTTCCCTTCAAGGTCTGGCGCACCTGATGATGGGCGACCAAGGTATGGGCTCTGTTCCTTTTCCACTCTGCTTTCATTGTTTCTTCTTGTTCTGTAGCTGCTTTGAATCCATCACTGCAACCGATGGGCAAATGCTTGAAAGCTGTCTTTGGCTGCAAAGAAACACGTGGTTTTAGTCACATCTTTTTCTTATTTCATTTTTTGTTTTTGTTTTTTTTTTCTTTTTTTTGTTTGCTCCGTAAGCTTTTGTCCTTCCTGCCTCCTCAACTCCCCCTCTTGCAATACAATAACTAAAAAGAGGTGAGAGAAATAAGAAAGTTATTAAAAAAAATTTGTGTATTTATCAGAAAATACAATTATGGGTGATTCTATAAAAGATAAACTAGGTGCAAGACTGCTCTTCAGATAGCTCCTGAAAGAAGATGCTCCTCTTGTAATATTGTACACATTGAAGAGTCCATTTGCATTAATGCATGGCTGATTGGAAATGTGCAGAAAGCACCTGCTCCTGGCTTCTGGAATGCTGAGAGTACAATTTTGCTACCTAACAAAATCAGTGATTTTTTTCCTCCTAACCATTGTCCATGTTACCTTTGTGACAGTCTTTCTTATCTAAGCATGGGCTATTTCTGTGTTTCTCTGCATGTACATGATTGGGAAGAAATAAACTAAATCCCTAATATGACACTGATTGCATCTCCATTTGTCTTCAAACACTTACCTTATACTTTGTCTCTTCATGTTCAGATACTATTGCATTTACATGTACTCATGACTCTTACTGTTGTTTCTCTCCTCTTTATTCTCTTTTTGTCTGGAAATGCTTTCTTCATGGAACCATTTCACCAAATCCATAGGTAAAAGTAAAGGTATTACATGATTTTCTTTATTTTTAATGCCATCAATATACTTTAATGTATGTATAAATAATGCAAGTAAATGTGAAAATTTTGCTCTGATAACATGAGGTAGGTATGTTCTTACAGTAAATATTACATGGATATCAAGGTAAGGATAATTATCCTAAAATACAGGCTGGCCATTTTCTAAGTTTGTTTCCTGGTTTTGTGAGGGATGTAAAGCTTTGGCAGTGATAAAAGAGGCTACAGCTATAGGAAGTGTTCAGGATGAAATAACAGCCACATTTTGAGGTATGCCTTTTTCTGTTCTCAAAGAGCTGTAGTCTAAACCACCAGACACAGAAAAAAAAGTGTGATGTTGTTCAGTAGAGACTCTCTGGAGATAATCTGTGCAGGGTCAGTCCACAGCTTGATGTGCGTTTTACATGGGAATAGCACTAAATTTAGCAAGTCTATGCCCTGAGAGTTTCCTTTTTTATTAATCACTTGGAGCGCATCTGAGATAACAACAGGACAAAGGAATGAGGAAAAAAAAAAAAAAACAAAGAGAAGTGTGAGGTTTCTTTCACTTTTTTTTTTTTTTAATTCTTTTTTTGTTTCTTTATGTAAAGAATGCCAGCTGTGTTTACTTCCCTTCTCCCAGAGGAAACAGTGCAGTAGGGGCAAGAATTTTTTCCTGGATAAATAAACATCAGGTTTTGCTACAAGGACACTTGTTCACAGGCATTGTGTAAATATATATTTTATGATAATAAGCTGGTCATTAAAAGCCATTTAATCTCTGTTACATATGATGAATAATCCAGTTGTATTCATCTTAAACATTTGTCAGGGGGTACCTATTCTTTGTATAAACCAGAAATCCTGTCTGCGTGGTCGTACTTTCCTAACCAGTTAAATTAGAAACAAACTTCCAGGTTTGCAGCTGTCTTGGCTGATTTAGTGTTTCCATACCTAGAAAGTTCATGTGATGCAAAGACTGTAAATACAAATCTGTAGTGTCCCATTCCTCTTCATATCAGACCCCGTGGAAAGACTCTGTACTTGTATAGGTGGGATGCCATTTAAAGGGTTGTGTGTGTTCTGGAGTTCTGTCTTCTTACTTAGGAAAAGTGTTAAGCAAGTATGAAAAACAATCTGCTGATTTCTTTGTTTTATCTGATCATTTTGTTTTGTTTGCTCTATGATCGATCCTTTTGTTTCTTAACAGTACCTTGATTTCCTTATTACTTATTACTATTATCTTATTCCTAACCAGTAGATATCCTGGCTGAAATTACCTTAAAAATGACATTTTTTATTAACTGAACCTTGACACTATAGATAATTTTTATTAATAATGCAGAATTATTTTTCTAGATTGTTCTATACACAGAATAAATTACGTAGTATGTACGACACCAAAAGGTTTTTTTGTATGAAAAGATTAAAATATAAATATTATGAATATTTATTATGAATAGTAGCTTATATGGAGAGCAGATTTTTAGCAAAACAGAGATTTTTCAATATTGTGCAATATTAAGACTTTTTATTTTTATTTTGAGGGTTTAACAACTATATTTAAAAAAAAATTACTTGTTTATATTAACTACATTTAATGTTCATTAATGTGCCATGTAACATAATTTAAACACCAGTCACCAATCATCTAATCATTTGACTATATTTTACCTTTCATATTTTGATTTTTATTAGATTTATCCAGTTAATATAGAAATAATCATTACTGTGTTTTGAGAATCACAATACTTCTGCACATATAATGGTGTATATTTGTTCAAATTGATGGAGAGTGTTTATACATGTACCAACTCCAGTTGCTTGTAACAGAAAATGTTGAGCCATATCCTCAACCAGCAAAAACCAGCCTCATTTTGTTGACTGTCTTGAAACTTTAGCAATATCATCTATTGAAACATGTGGCCTTGAAACAGTTGTGGTAACACACGTTTGTAACACATGACAATATGAAAAACTAGGAGGGTGATGGAAAGGAATGAAGGGAAAAAAAGAGGGAACACCTTTGTTATAAGTTCCATTCCTTGGGAGGTATGCAAGGGCAGTAATGGTAAAATTCTGGTTGATTGAATCACTAATTAGTCTTATTTTGGAAATATAAGCAATAAAACATTTTTAAGAAGCTTTACAATATAATTTGTCCTGGAGAGTATAAATGGCTGAAGTATCACCATCTCCTTTAATTGTGTACATATTCTTTGGGATACTGGAAAAGGAGAGAAAAAAAATCAGTGTATCTTCAGAATTAGGGCAGGGTGTTAACAAGGTAGGGACCTGGTGTTGACAGAGGAGGGAGAGATGAGGCAGCCTCTCCAACTGGGCAAACAATACTAAGTTCAGTAACATCTCACAATGCCCCTGATGTTTGTCACTTAGTTGTAAATCTAAATTGGCATACTCTGGATAACCTCCCCACAAATTACTCCTTGTAGATGCTATGCCTAATTCTAGGAAGATCTGCAGTCTTTTAGTTATACTGGCATTTGTTTATTTTCTGACAAGCACCATATATTTAGAAATGTTTAGGAATTCCTTTTTCATCCCCTGGAAATAACTGACCTGTATAGAACTTTAGCAGCAGGGTTGCCACAGCCCTGATGGTGAAAAGAGGTAGGCAAGGTAAGGTTTGTAGATGGTGTTGATGTTTTTACTCGACCACTTGAAAATGCAACTCAGAGCAATTGTTTGAATTCAAAGCAAACCTTAAATCTGCTGTTCACAACAGGCAGATTTGTTTACCCCAAACAAATTTGTGCCCAAACAAACTTTGTCTGCTCTCTCCAGCTGTTGGAGGTGGTCTAGTAAAACCATTTCCACCTGTAGGCCTTACCTTGTCAAAGTCATGAAGGATTATTTTGTGATGAATACTAATACAACTAAACTTACAAGGCAACTAATGCAAAACACTCAATTTCTTTATTTAAAAAAAAAAAATCTCATCCTTTGCTTTTCATATTCTTTTGGTGAGCAATGAAAGGAATTTATAATTCAGAAACTAGAAGAGTGACATGTATTACTTCCTTTTTATACTGCAGTTTTCTTAAGCCTATACATATTTTTACCTATAGTTTATTTATATGTAATTATCATATTTTTGACTATATATATCACTCATTCTGTACCTAAATACTATGTTCATACTCCTGTTCCATTATTTTAGAGATTATGTGCAGCTTTAAATAATACATGAGTCACTCAGGTTTGTAAAAAACTATTAAATGTAAGCTAGCTGAGCAATAAGTGTTTCTACTAAAAGATTGATAGTACAACTGCAAATTATTGTATTAGATTGCAGGCTTTTGGTGTGCTGGTATTTGCTATACTGTGTATAAATGCTGAAGAAAGACTTCAGAATGGCAATTTATGTATGTGTCAAGATCCTTGACAGAGGAGGGCAAGTTTTTCATTGCACATGCTATCGTACAATATCTGTAACACCACAGTGACACTACTAATTTTTTAATTATCAGTCAAGCAATTCATTTGACAGCTGGAAAAAATAAAGCACTGAAAAATAAAAGCAATTTAAATGAATCCTTAAACAATCATGAGCATAAAAGTGGTATGTTATAGTTAAGTAATTATGTAATGCTCGTGTCATGCAACACAAATCTCACCTTGTGCCAGTAATCTCCCCTAACATCAAACCGTGTGGAATTCAGTCATTAACCTTCCTGCAATCACCAGTTCATCTTACTGTAGTGACTTTCATTTTTCCTCTGGTTTTGAAGAACTAAAATGCTCTTGACTTCTTGCGCTCTCTCACCGTTCGCGGATCATTGAAACGCCTGTCCCCTCCTCATCTCCTTTTGTGTGTGCTGTTTCAGGGTGGGCTTGAGAGACACCCATAGCCCAGCCTTCCCTGGCCCAAGCCCCCAGCAGTCCAGAAACCCTGTAAATACTTTGGCACAGCCCTGGACTCAAGCCCAGCTCCTTATTTTTGGCTCTGTGCCCTGTTGACATGGATTCAATTTCATGCCCTCTCAACTGCAGCTGGCTTTTGCCTGGCAAGCACAAAACTGAGGGCATTCCTGACTCTCTGGACTTGATCACATAGTTATATATCCTAGGTGATAGCAGCTGGTTGGAAAGACTCCCTGCTAGAACCGAAGTGAGGTAATTTAGGGGTTTGACACACAATGGGGTTGCCAGGGTCGGGTAACTGAAATTGTTTCTAGGTGACAGTACAGGGGAAGAATGGATAACTTGAGCTTCCCCACTCAATCTTGTAGTTGTTTCTAAAAATTTAAAGGAAGAAATCAGCAAGGTTTAAAAATTTAACCTCCATTTAACAAGTCCCAGACATTTTGAAAGTCTTGGAAAATTTACGAATTTATAAGCATAAGAATTTTAAACATATTCTCTATAAAATTGCCATTATTTTTAATGAGCATTACAATTTTTTTTAATAAATTAATGAACTTTAGATATAAAGTTCCTCAAAGTACTCCAAAGAGCAGTAGCTACACATCATACCTCTTCTATAATGACTTCTTTTATTCTAAATAATCTCATAAGTATAGTTAAATAGAGGCTGCTGTTCACCAAAACTATTATAACTAAGTTTTTGTGTGTAACCCATACCCCCATGCCTACAGCTATATGTTCCAATAAATATTTGTACTATCTTTATATTTGTATGGTCAATATGTTCAAATTTTGGTTGAATATCATAATGAACTATACACTAAATGTTTATTGTGATGCATTGAAGCAAGTAATTTTCTTGCGCTTCAGTGGGTGATACCCTGCAACCCCGGAATATTGACATTTGAAGCTACAGATTCAAATTTATGTTGAAATATGATCAATAAATGGTCCCCAAGGAGAAAAAAAAATGCAGCAGAACATGGCTGCTGAAGAAGTTTTCTGTCTGAAGCACAAGGCTCAGAAGAAACCAACCAACATCAGGAACAGAAATGCAAATTCTTCCTTGAGACACACATACTCAAAATTCTGAGATGGCTGATTCCTCATCTGCAGTATGAAAAGAAATTGTAAGGACCTGCCACAAATATCAAGAAAGCTTTCTGACAAAAGGGGAACACACTTATTTTTAAAATAAGATCACCACATGGTAATGTCCAATCCACACCAAGAGTTCTAGTGCCTTACCACTATGAAAATAAAGAATTTACCATGTTCTGAATCATTCTAATGTCACTCAAAATTATCATGTAACATGTGTGTTTTTCATAGACTTGCTATGGATTCAGAGGAAAGACAATAAATGTGTAACTCTGAAGGATTTAATGTAAAAAAATGTTATATTTGCAAATGTGTAGATTTCTGCTGGCTCCAGTAAACCTTGTAGTAGGAGACAGTACCTATGTAAGATTTTGTCTTCCTCAGCACAAAGCTCCACTTTGAGCACAGGTTTATCCAGAAGATGGGTATGCTGACAGAGAACCTTTCAAAATAATATTAAAGCTCTTTCAAGATGAAGGATGTGTATTTCAGGCCAAAAAGTATGAGGGGAATTATTGAGGATGAGAAACAGTTAAGCTGTCACTCTGAAGAGGTAAAAAAAAAAAATAATAATCAGCAGGTAAGCAATAAAGGAATAGGAAAACTTAGCATTTCTTCCTAAAAGCAAACTTTTCTTTTAATGTATGTGTAAATGTACATAGAAAATGAGAATTTAAAGCTGCAGTGGTCTGTATTTTTTTGCACAGTGAAATTCCATGAGAGTTTTATACATATTTCATTGACATTTCCAATGAAACGGGTATTTGAGAGAGGTGTATTCCTTGGATATTGGAATATCCTTCAACCTTCTTATGAGCCAAATATATCAGCAGAGTGACACTGAAGATTTCAGTTTCACCCTAAGATTGCACTGTATCTTCCTAGGATAAAATTCAGTCCTTGAAATCTACAGAAGCTACTAAACAAATGAGCCCAACAAAATCTAATTTCTATTCTTTCAGTGAAAATCAAAAGTAATTGGAAATTATTGTACATCTCACTCAGAAGAGAAGTCTCAGCTGATTTTAACATTAATCCAATCAATCACGCTCAGTGGAGTTTCACCAGCTAAGTGGAAGGAAATTAGAGCCCCAAGGAAGAGTATTTTCAAACATCTCTAAGATTTGTCTACATGCAGGATTACAAAATTCTGGACTAAACCTTATCATAGTTTCTAAAGAAACTAAATCTGATGAAAGTGTAGAACTCTTAAGAAGATCACTCTAAAATTGTACTGGTATAACTGAAAATGGGGACTATGCTCTTTAAATGCACATTATAATGATATTTTTCTACCAAGAAGAACTTTCTGCAAAGGAATCAAAAAATATTTAAGTAGTCAAGTCAGAATCAATAGTTCTTGTAGAAATAAGAATTCTGCATACAAATTTTTTAACCCACTCTTTACAGGAATTTTCTTCTGTGGTAATAACATGCTAAGGTAATTAGAAACGACAGAAATTTGAGTTATCAAGTTGTCTTTAAACTCTTTTAATTAAACAGTATCATTTGCACTGATTCTACTAATATACCTCTTTCCTGATTTTGGAAGACCTCTATAACCCTGATGTTCTTAATTGCTTGAAGGTAGTTTTCTATGTTTACTTCCGGGTCCACCTAGAGCAATTAAGCAGAACAGTGAAGTCGTGCAATGAACTGGGAAGTTCAGGAGCATAAAGGAGGACTCTCACAGGAAATTGTGGAGCATGGAACGTGGACTTTGCTATGAAATTCTACCCTCATTCTTTTAATGGTTTTCATAGATACCAACCTGTTATCCAGATATGGGGTTTTTTTCAGACTTGGGAGGAAACAAAAGTGACTGAATCTTTTTATTGAATTAATTTATTCTAGTGAAAGGAGTCCTTTCTTCCTCATTAAATCTATATTCAGGGCAAAGGTTTTTTTCTGTTGGCACCCACTTAGAACAATTTTCTGATCAGCACTGCATTTCATTTGAAGGCAGTTTTTGTAATTTGCTGCTATGACTTAGCGCTTCTGGTACAGTTTTTTTTCCTGCTCAAAGTAGACGTTTATTCTTTAAAGAAAGGAAGCATCTGGACTGATTCACTGGCAACTAATAAAGCTGTATAGAAGCAACCTTGGATAACAAGAGGCTACCACACAACACCTGGCACTGCTGGCATCACAGCCTTGACTTCAGTAGCTTCTCTGTATTGGGGGTGGGAGGAAATAAAAGCAGCTGGGTCTAATTCCTTTCATCTGCCTTTGCATATTCTTCAGACAGAGGGGAGTCTGCCTGGAAAGCAAAATTCAGCATTAAGTGAGTACAAGTCTGGAAATTTTTCACTTAGCTAACAGGTCTGTCCTGAATTCCGTATCATGAACCATGGTTGTTCCATTTTCAGGAGTATCCACCCAAAGGAAAGGAAGCTAAATATCTTTCTGTGACCATTAATACTCTGCTTCTGAAGCATCTTTTAGCTGGCAAAAACCTGAGAGGTTCCTGATGACAGCTGCATTGGTACTTACGTGACCCCACTCCCAACCAACAGTAACATCTCTCTCTAGGACTAGAAGTCAGGAAGATTTTGCTTCATTTCCTACTTCATTGAACCTGAGTGTCTCTGTTAGGAAGAACCTGAGTTATATCAAAAGGTGCCAGATAAGTGCTTTTGATCTCAGAAAAAGGGCATTGCAGGCCTTTTGCTGGTGATACAAGCTGGGCTTTTGATTTTCTCAGTTAATGGCTCTGCTTAACCACTTGGTCTTACAAGGTACATTTAGTACTTCCACAAGTCCATAAGAAATATTTAAAAAAAACCCACCAAAGTAATTTACGTACAAATCAACATTGCAAACTATGTTTGCAAGTTGTGATTTTACTATTGAAGCTGTGCAAAACACAGCATAAATTGGTTTTAAAGCCAAATGCCTGTTTGACAATGCTATTTGCACTAACAATGAATGTTTATTTAAATGGATATTTGATATTATCTGTATTAACTGCAACTACTGACTAGTTGTTATGTAATTTTCAATTTTAAAAAAGTAATTTGGCTGTAGTTATATTGTACTCTAACACTACTGTGTGTTTACATAATCACAAAACTGTTGGGAGATTTCAGAGTTCTATTTTAATTTAATCTTCATTCACCCAAACATCCCTACATCATTGGGGTACAAGTAGTGAACTGGTGCTTTCATTTCATCCAAATGCTTGTGAAAACCATGGATTTTGCTGTTATCCCGCCAAGTTCTTAAGTTCTTACATCATTATGCACCTTCAAACAAAAAAATGTGGCTGTGGCTGTGTCAGTCATGCACTGATATTTTTTAATGTCCTCAGCAGATTTTTTTGTCTCTATACTACTCTGCAGTGAATTATTCAAATAAGAATACTGTCCATGACTGTGACTGTGTTATAATACTGGAAGAAAATTTGTATTTTAGAAAGGAATAATGTACAAGTATCTAAGTGCAAGATTGGACCAACAAAGCTAGACTTGGAAACTAGTAATTCTGCACGATTCTCATGGAACATATTTGTCTGTATAGAACTTTTATACATCCTATATGAGACAGGAAAATATCTATGGCAAATCTATATTCTGAGCATTACACAAAGTTTCCTGAGTCCCACTGTTAGTCTGCTGCTACATACTTCCCCAGAGCAAAGAAGGGGCTGTTCAGGCTACTGTGAAGAGCATAAATTCCTGTATTCCTTTTGAAAATATTGGGAAGCACTGGATACATGGAGTAAAATGCACTAAGTCGTTCACAATTCTAAAGGTCAAATTCCTCAGTAATTTATA
Organism: Promerops cafer; assembly: GCA_013398275.1. Taxonomy (NCBI): domain Eukaryota; kingdom Metazoa; phylum Chordata; class Aves; order Passeriformes; family Nectariniidae; genus Promerops; species Promerops cafer. The sequence goes on along the minus strand of VZSE01004172.1, from coordinate 1,072,613 downwards.
TTAACATATACACATTTACCATACATATGTGGAGCTGCATTCAGGATGTAGTCACATTAGCAGGTAAATAGAACCTGCTGTATTGCATCACTTTACCTTCCAGAAATGGCTCTGTCTCAGGTTTTATAATGCTTTATATAATAACAAATATGTAATAAAAATTACTCATGTGTCATTATGTGTCATTTATTCTCTCTTCCAGGAAAACACATGCATTTGATATTTATCCAGTGTTCTAAAATAGCTGATAGAGTTACACCTTGCTAACTATTCATTTTGGTTGTCCCTGAAATGAATAGGCTTGTTAAAGAAACAGGTGTTTGAAGAGTTCTGCATTTAGCAAGCTGTTATAAAAGCAAAATGAAAGTTTAATTAATATTTTCCTTTTCAAAACACCTAAAAGATCTGTATATCAGCCCTATAGCTTTTAATAAGTACATATAACTCTCAGAAATGTACATATATCTAGGTCATGCTAATTATCCACCTTGGGAGGCAAGAATGTGCCTGTACTCTTCTACCTAGTTGGCATACTCTTGAGACCCAAGTCAGAAGAGCAGGCTTCAGAAAGTCTAAAAATACATTTACTAGGTTCTTAGCCATTAAAGTGCTTAAAGAGGAGGTCTCTCATGTACTAGCTGATAGCCTGTAATTTGTATTATGCAGGAAATGAGAGTAGATAATCAAAAACAACCTTTCTGGCCCTGAAGCCTATGAATCACACGGAACAGAAAAATTACTCTGGTAACATATAAGAAAATTGTCAGACATTAGAAAAGCCACACCAGTTTTGCTTTATTAGTGACACTTTTATCATGTTTCTTGTATAGATGGAATTATGTGTCAGTGAGCTCCCCCAAGCCAAGCCCTTACGGACTAACTGCAAAAACCATTCAAAGCATTCCCTTAAGCCAGGATGGAACATGAAAACTGAAACACCTTCATGGGAAAACCTCAAACATATATGGAAGTGTGAATCAAAGGGAGGTTAATCCTCCTCAAACTTCAATATTTTGCTGTGGTTATTTATTCTGAATACTTTGAATTGAATACTGCAGTTAATCTCATATTCAGGAGCGTTATGCTATTTAATATTTTTATTTTATACAGGTTCTCATAACACATTTGCAACAGGTTTTGGAGGTCTTCAAGTTATACTGTAAGAAATGAGCTTACCTTGTCATACAGTAACTGCTACACCAGATAAACCCTGGGCAAAACACTGTTGTGGATTATTTGTGCAGCAAAGCTGGAGCTGTTCATATCTGCCCTTTTATACAGGGAAAAATGCTTATACAAAGCTGGCAAATTAAATGAGGAATAGAAATTGTGATCTAATCTAGGAAGTGCTATAAACTAGAGGGTAACACAGTCCCATGAGAGTGCTCTGAATTAGAGAGAAGAAATATTCAAACTTATAAGATCCAGAGTCTTTTAATTTAAAGACTGAAATCAGCATTCTAATATTTAGTTTCTCTTTGAACCTCACCATTCAAATTTATATTCACTGAGAGTTAAGTAGTCTTGTTTAGTTGCAATATGCTCACACAAAAGGAGAGGATGGAATCATAGGCTACTTTATTGAAGGACTTATTATGCTACATCAGAATTATCTTTATTCATGAAGACTTCAAACACTTTCTCAATGTTCAGTTTTACTTTAGCCAGGAAGAGATCCTGTTATTTGCTAAAATTCAAGAAGACAAATGGGACTATGTTGTTTCTCCCAGAACATATGAAAAAAAATAAGGACTTATTTAACTCAATGGAGTTAGAATATTTCTAGTTAAAAAAATTCCAAACCTTGTCCTGGTAATACATGTTGACTATCAGGGAGGAGGAGGAAAGCCAATTTTTGAGGTGTATCTTCTATGCCTCATTACTGGTGTTCAGTTGCACACTTTGTAGATTTAACAGCCTCTGGGTTATTAACATTTTATTTTTTGATAATTTATTAATACAATGGGTCAGATATATGTACAAGCAGCTCAATAGGGGTCACTGGGAAAAGGGAAAAATCATACTCACTTGGATGGGGAAAAATGTCTCTCCTACAATTTCTTCTTTATTCTTTTATGTACTAATTTTTAATATGTATTATGGAAGCCTCTCTATGTGTAGCTAAGAGGAGACCTCTTTTGGAGCATCTGTCTTTGTTTTCTACTCTACCTCTGTGTCCTCAGTGAAGCTGGTACTCATGCAGCCATTGGTGAACTTACTCTGCAGGGAGAAGCCATAGGGAAGTGGGATAAGGAATTCTGATTCAGATTGAGAAGTGGGATTCAGATAAGAAAAAGCTGAGTGCTGTTTTCCCATGTTTTTGGATGGTGTTCAAGCCATGCTGGTGTGTTAGAGAGGAACAGGCTTCAAATACGTGGCAAATCCACACCCCTGGTTCCTCCTGTGCTGCTGCACGGTGAGTGTGGGCACTTCAGAAATCCTCTGAGCAGCTTCCTTCTTGGTCTCAGTGTCATCCCTCAGAAATGGCAGCATATGGTGTTCTCAGAGAATTAATTTCTGGGGAGTGTTTGAGAGCAGCGCATACTGAAATGTCACTGTGAGGATGCTATGGTATGTTTGAAGGCTGATACAGAGGAATTGACAGCAAAAAGCAAAACAAAATGTAAAAAAGCCATTCAAGAAAACAACCCTAGACCCTCCAGCAGTTATAATTAGGTAATTTTGTATAATTTATGTTGGATTATAATATTCAAATTCACATAAATGAGTACATGGGAGAAAAGAACCACGCAATCTATTTTTCCTTTACATTTACAACATATTTTATATTTTTTCTTTTGTTGTGTCTGTTTACAAGAGACATTGTTTAGCAGGAGAACTGATGAAGCTCTGATGCGTTCATGGTTGCACAGTGTCTGTCATTATGCTGAAGGACTGAGGAAAATCTAATTGGCAGTTAAAGCATGAACTTTCTGTACCTCAAAATATGGTTCTCAATTCCTATTTTGCCTGTGGTGCATCTGCTGACAGTTGCAGCAGATGTTTGAGTATCAGTGAAGTGTGGTCATGACTGTTGATGTGGTCAGGCATGTTATTTGAGAAAACATCTTTCCAGTACTCCAGGATGTGTCTGATTCAAAATCTAGAATAATTTAGTTTTAGTAACTCTACGTGGAACACCTCTGACTGCTTCAGTGTCTGAGCTTATTGTAGTGTGTTTGTCTGTAAGCAGGCACTAGGAATGAAACCAAGCAGACATTAGTGCCAATTTGGGATGGCTTGGGAAGAGAAATTTATCAGCAGTAACACAGAGCAAGAAAGAAAGAGGAGAAACTTTGAGTGTTGATAGGTGTGTATTTTTTCTTTTCTGCAACAGCCCCAAAATGCAGAAAAGAAAAAATTGCATTTGGGCTGTTTTTCCTTCTGCTTTGTTTTGGTTTTGGGGTTGTTTTTTGGGTTTTGTTGTTGTTTGTTTTTTTCAAACTGAGTAATAAACAGGGTTTCTGCAGTCTAAGAACAAAGCCACTGCATGTGTGGAGACCAATGAAATACTAATTGGATTACAGGTGCACTTAATTATCGTGCACTGAAGGTGTTCAGTTTTCCTATGATCAAGGCAGTAGTGTGAATATGGACTGCAAGAAAGGGGGTTTTTTCTTATGCTAAGTGGAAAGCTCTGAGAATACAAAAAGGATGAGTAAAGCTGACAGGAACTTTACTAAAACTTTATTCATCTCTTGTCTCTCCTTTTTTCCTGAAGGACAGTGTTTTCCCTTATAGTGTGAACATTTAGTATTCTTTTGAGAAGCACTTTGCTAATTAAATACCTGTAGCACCTCTGAGATGCTTGCAGCGTGGGAGGACAATGACTTCTGGCACAAAGTAGTCAGAGCAGACTGTTCTGGGTTATTGTATTCAAAACTTTTCCCTGAAAAACCAAGGCATTAAGTAGAAAACTATGTGGGGAAACTTCAGTGTCCTGACATTTAAACCTGGTTCTAGACAGATTTGAAAACTACCGGTGTTTGTGAAGTCTCAAAGAAGGCAGGAAGGTTCTGAAGAGCCATAGAAGTACAGGCATAAAAGATTTTATTATTCTATTCTTTTCTCCTACTGAATGTGTCTCCCTGTTGCTAGGAGAAAGGTAAAGTAACTGCTCCCAAATTTTTAAGATACCTTAGCTATGTCCTGCCAGGTGTTTTCTCCTAGGACCGCCTGTTCCAATAGTCAGTAGGCCCCAAAAAATCCTTTGATAAAGCCAACCAGTCATCCACTTCTTTTCTTATATTCCAAGGGTCAGGAAGGGAGAAGTTTAGAAGAATGGGAAGGTAAAAAGAGCTGTTGCTGTGGGAGTGGATCACAATTTACAAGTGGAAAACCCAGACCTGGCAATCCTTGGTCCTGACTTGGCTTGAGAGTGTAGAGCAAACTGCCTGAGAGACCTGGAATATGTGCCTTGTTCAAGTTCTCTGGTTGTTCATTTTGTCTTTAAAAAGAAGAATCCTGCTTATGCATTTCTGTCACTTTTGATGTGTGATCAGAATTCAACAATGCTACATTTCTGTCAAAGGCTCTTCAACTCCAACGCTTCCATATCTCCAATTTTCATAATTGATTTGATAACAAAATTACTTAAAATTAAGTTCACGACAACATTTTTTGAGAAAGGCTTCCTTCAACCATTCTCCTCCCCTCATTACTGTATTTTAATTCCTATCTCTGAAAGTAATATTAAATATTTAGGCTATAGACTTGACTTGATCATTACCTGTACATCAGCAAAGAGTCCTTGCAAATACAGTGAATTAAAAAGAGCTATATTTACTTTAGCGTGGATGATTTAAGACCAGTTGAGGAGAAGGATATTATGAAGTAGATCTATATCGAGAGGAAGGTTAATGAAGACAAAACCCCAAGACCTCTAGGTCTTAAGCAGAGGTCTGTGATATTTGTCTAACCAGATTAGGTCCAGGGGCAAAACTAAGTAGCAGAGTGCGCTCTCATAATCAAGGAGGTGAAAGTGGTGGCAAAGGAAGGAAGAAAAAAGTAAAAGGCATAAAAGAGCAGAAAGAATTTTACCTCTGAAATCAGCAAGGGGAAACAGTCAAAGCCAGTTATATTTTATACCTTTTTTTACCAATGACATGTAAATAGATCTTTTGTCCATTTTCACTAAAATTTCTATTATGTTTTGTGTATCTAAGCCTTCAATAAAGATAAATAGATCAAATAACCTCTGATTCTCCAGAACATAAACATTTAGTTATAGCTTTTTAAAAGGAGGAAAAATACCTCTTACATGTGTGATTAGGTATTCTAGATGCCTATTCCATAACCACATTATTATTATAGTTTAAAAGACTTTGAAGCAAAAATGTTTCAAGTCTAATGTGAAATATAAATCTGTAAGAAAATAGAGTGAAGGGAATTAAATAGGTAGAATATATGTTATTATTTAGTAATGTGCTTGGATATTATGCCCAAACATTTATATTTGCCTTAAAGAAATGTGTTGAATTTTTTTATATCTAAATATAGAAAAAGGAAAGAAGCACCAAAACCCTCACTATTTCTTAAGTCAAAAAATTTTATGAGGAAATAACATACATTACATACATTACACTGCATGCATAACAGACATTACATACACTCAGTCATTACTTATGTGCATTAAAATGTCCAATAATCCAAAACAAAAGTAGCAATTTTTCAGAACTACTGTTTTTCTTCTTTTTAAATATATAAATCCAAGAGCAATATCAATATAAAGTGACTCTAGAGCATGCTGAATGCATTTAAAATTTATCAGCAAGCTCCCTTTAGTTATCAAGCTTGAGAACATTTATCCTATTCATTATTGACATCTCCCAGAATTCTTTCCATGGTTTTGTGCAAATAGCTTGTCAGCTTTTGGCAAATAGAGGTGATTTTCAGTAACATTTTTCAGATACTTCAAATTGAATTATACATCCAGAGACAGTCAATCTTTCTTACCATTAATTTTGCAGGAAAAAAAAAAAATCCTTTCGTATTGAAGGCCAACTCTACAAAGGGGACCTAAGCCTTGCAATGCTAACAGAGATCTAACCAAAGGGCTGGAGAAATCCTGCCCACCAGAATGCACAGCCCTTGCCTCAGCACACAGGCTTCTTCTGCAGTGGAATGGGGAAATATGAAGTGCCTTTGGGTACCGTGAAAGTGAAAACTGTGAGGTTGCTGAGTAAAGGTTGTGAGATCTAAACAGTGCTTATCAAAATCTACAGTGGGAATTTCCATACGTCTCAGTTTTGGTGTTCCAACATGGCAATGTTCAGAAGGCACACCCATGTCCACAGCTATGTGGCATTTTTTGGCAACTTGCAGCTTTTGTTTGTTACTTTGAATTCTATTATTTCAAACCATTTTTATTTTAAAGTAGCTCAAAAATATGTGTTTCTAATTGTAATGATGGTTATAGACTTGACCTGATTTAAATAACTCATTAAAATGTGAGATATATTTGATTAGTCTGCAAATATTGGGCAAGATATTTATTAGGCCTTTGGCATTGAGCTTGGCATATCTTCTTGTAATGAAGTCTTCTGCAAATGTTAGGTGATTTTCTAGATTTAATAACTTCCTTCAAGAAAACAGGTATTAGTTTGCAAGGTAGGATTGAGGGAAAATGCTTTACAAATCCATTGAGAATTTGCATAGGAATTATATTATCAAATGTCAGCTGATAACTACTTTTTTGTATGATAATTCTAGCACTTGCTATGAAATTGTTTATGTTGTCTTCTAGTTTTCAGTTGTCTAGAGCAAGAATGCACATATATTTGTGTGATGGTGGTCAACAGCTGGACAATGATCTTGGAGGTCTTTTCCAACCTGAACAATTCAATGGTTTTTCAACGGGTTTTATGTATCAAATAGGGAAAGAGATTGCAAAACCAATATTTTTATTCACAATTTTACTTCTTTGGAATCGTCCATGGAAGTTCTGCTGTTCTGTGTTTTCTTTGGAGGGAAGGACAAAACACTTGATGCCCCATATCCAAGTCTTACTGTTCAGCTGCAGCAAATGCTCCCACTCTGATGAGTAAGGTTTCAAAACCTGCAAGCATGGCACAGAATGAAATTTCATAGGGTCATTAAATTTAATGCTTTATTAAATCTGGAGCCAGATTTTTCTGTAGCAACTGCCAGTTGCCAGGCAGGACGAGCTGAAAGTCCAAGAGCGATGGGGCTGGAAGCGCGGGAAAAGATATTTCCGTGTGGTCAAGAGATGAAAGAGGCTGTCAGGGATGGACCACTAATTTCAAAAGGCACCTTTCTGCCAACAAGGAGTCCTCGATAGGCAGAAGATGCTGGAGAGAGAGTGGTGAATTCCTCTGTGGTGAATTGCAAGCTGGCAGAGCAGTTTTGTGGCGCAGATACATGAGCGGTGGTTTCTTCACAGTGAGAAAAGTTTTCATAGTCCATCCCTTGGTATTAACAGCTAATTGCTCTAAATATGTTAAGAGAGTAGACAGTGATATTATTTACTGTAAAGGAGTTAGATATAACTCTAGAAAAGCCAATATTCTGCCATGAAACAAGCTACTAATTCGTTTATGTGGTAAATTGAGAGTGCTGCTCTTACAATTGAATTACTCGTAAGAAAATGGAAAAAGGCCTCACCTGCTCACCTTCATGCAGCCCACAGATATTATTGGCAGGCTGATGTGGTAGAAATTTGTTTTGTGTTCAGAATTATAGTAATGAAAAGGGTCATCAATGTAGCTAATATTACTATTGATTCAATATCGCTGTTGTTTTGGTTTTTTTTTTTACTTGCAGTACTGCTTTGCCATGATCCATCTCTCTTGTATATTCTTTGTTCTCCACTTCTAAGAAATGCAAATACACATCCCTCAATCTATGTCTTGAAGTGGTCAATAGCTGCTGAAGGAATGTTTTTAACTTTGGGCTTTAATGGAAATCTTTCAGACTTTGAGCTATGGCAGATTATGTCATTAAAATATATTTTAATTTGTGGTATAATATATAAAAATGTAGGGGGGTTAAATGTTTATAATAAATGGATATATTACTATCAGTGTGGAAAAGCAGTAGATTGAATAGTGTAAAAGTCAGTCATTAATTTTGTGTTTATATAAATTCCTTTTTGAAGCTTTTAATTGAAGTAATCGACTTAAAATCAGATTACTCAGACACATCAAAACTTTAAATATATTGACATTTTGTCTCTCGGAGCTTTATGGAGTAACCTTAACTCTACTTTTAATCAATAATTTGGCTGTCAATTTGTTTTTTAGTTAAGCTCTGGAAGGGCAGTATCCCATCCTTACTGAAGTCTATGGCAAAATTCTTCTTGCCTAAAATGAGGTTTGCAGTTCAGCCTTTCTATTTTTGATGATTTAAAGCCATACCTCTTACAGAAATTTTAAAGAATGATTCTAAACTTTCTCTATTTTTTTTTTTCATATGGGAAATATATAGGAAGGAAATAACTATTTAACGCTAACCTATTTGCACAAGCACACAGAAACTACCCCAGTCACAAAAATAGAGTAGGTCATAAATTAATGAATAAATTAGATGATACTGTGAAGATATCAAGTTCAGCAAGTATTAGAAATAATTTCTTAATCAAAGCTGGTAAGCAGTTAGTGTTAATTATTGTATTAAAATTAGAACACAGATGAGGATACAATACTGTATTATTTAAGACTCAGTTTTAATATGAGCAATACTAAGGAAAAATTGCTTTCAGAGCTGGGAATATACTGTAGTTAAAATAAAATTGCTCAGACTCATCTGACCATTGATACTGGTTTTCATCATGTTCTTTTACTGAAAAAAGTTGTAGTCAGTCAAACGTGACTCTGTTGTATGATGCAAGGAAAAGTATAGATGTGCTAAGTAGATTTTAAACATTATTCTGGTTTTGGTTGCTGTAAACTATATCCTTCTAACTATTACACTTTGTATGAATAATCTTTGCTTTTAAAGAGACATTATTTTTATAAGAAGAAATATGTGGTTTTGCTGTCGGAATAGTTTGATCTTAAGGCATAGGAATAACAAAATATGCTTTGAGGGCTTGCAATCTAAAGCCAAGTTGCTATATTTGACATTTATCTGCCCCCCATTCAATTTTGCTCTGGGGGAGGACCAGCAACTCTCTGATTAATTTACAGCTGCTTCAATAAAAAATCTTAGTCATGGCATTATGATGGCAGGCCAGCAGCAATACCTCTTTCAAGGTGCTGTCTTTGAAAGGCTGGAAGGCTCTGGATGTCACTTACAGATTTTTTTTACTGTTATTTTTCTCTACATTCTGTTGAAGATTTTTTTCCATTGCTCATAATCACATTGAAGAATGAGGTCTTAGCTGCACATTTATAAAACTCTATGTTCATGTGAGCAATTGGAGAGCAAGAAAGGGGCAAAAGAGCCAATGGGTATATTTTATGAAAACTTATGCTGTTTCATAAATTCTACTAGCAGCAAGGATCTAATTCAGCCGCTGTCAAATTTCAGGCCACCTCAGAGGTACTCATGAAAAATGATGGAACTTCAAATGTCCACTACCCCATCAAAGGATTAATGGGAAAGTGCTGCTTGAGGGAGGTTCTTCATTGTGGCAGGGTCCCGTGAAGTGGTGCCAGGGAGCCTATTTGCCAGCTGTGTGCAATGCAGGGCTTGCTTTCCTGCTGGGGCAGGTCCCAGACAGCTGGCTAGCCTGTCTTAATAGTCTCTTTTCTGTCATCAGACTCCTGTGAAAAGGTGTAGGAAAGCTGGAGAAGTGCTGTCTTGTCCTTATGACACATGGCATAGCATTTGTATCATTTTTTTTCCTCCCTTATGCATTCACTTGGAATTCAAAAAGCACTTACGTGAGAAAATGGATCTGCAGATAATCCTGACTTTAGTTTCTGTCTCTATCAAGACTATACTATTCTATACTTATTTGAAAAGCACATTTATGCCTTCTCTAGTCGAATTATTCTCAAAACCTTGGTTATTTCTGAAGAATATGAATTCTAGTGGTGACATACAAAGACATTTGCTTAAGAGATATGACTGTTAGTCACACTAACCTACAAACAAAACCTTTGAAACCAAGCTGCATCTGGGCGTATATTTCTATTACTGACTCCATGCCTGAGTTCATGGGCTTATACCCTAATAAGGGAAAAAAGAGAAAAAGTTAATTTCATGGTGCAATTTCATGAGAAGAAGGTTGCTTGTGAATTTTCTTTACATTCACTAAGCCAATATCGTGCATGTTCTGACATCGTAAAGGTCATTTAAAATATCTTTCTCTAGATTTATACGTTCTGTACAAAAAAAAAAAGGCAAACAAACATTAGGAAAAATAAGACCTCATCACAGTGTTTGAAAGTTTATGATTCATTATAGTTTGCATATTTTAGTTTAATTTGGTTCTAGATTTTGTTTTGTATGATTTTTCACTGTAAGAATTACATTTGGAGGGAAAGAAAAAAAAAGAGAGATACCATCCTCTGTGCAAGAAATCTATTTTAAACCTTTTTCTTTCTTTCTTTCTTCTCCCTGTGTGGTTCACAGAGATGAAAAAAATGTATTGATCTTAGCAAGAGATCAATAGGCAGAGCCATTCACAATTAGACATTCTGCAGAAAATAACTTGAATCAAATTAACCTGGAGCACCTGCTGCAGTTTTGCTAGGTAACCTTGCTCTCAAGCAGGTTTTAAGTATAATAAATTATATTTATGTGGTAAAAAGTAATGCGTTGTGAATTGTTAAAGATATACTCACTAGGCTGCACTGTAATCCCCTTTGTAATCACCCGTTAGTATATCTTTTATGTTTTGAGATTACAGGGTTTTATTTCAAAAAAATGGTGGTCATACTGTTTCTATTACTTTTCCTTCTAAAGGTCATGTTACAGTTGTCAGAAATAAGCACAGATCTTGGTATTAATATTTTAAAACACAATGTTGGCAAGCCCATATTGTTACTCTCCCCATGGTAATTTAAGGTTGGGGAGCTTTACTGATTAAACCCTTCATTTTAATTTTCAACATTTGCATTTAAAAGGTAGCTCCTTTGACTGGTAATAAATGAGGCATTGGTTATATTTAATAACTCCTATGCATTGTGGTGTCACAGCAGACCCACAAGATCCTACATGCTGTCACATTTAGGATGATAGATTTTATAAAACTGCGTTGCATAAAGATGAACCCTTTTGTGCTACCTTGCAAGGTTGCCATGGTGACAGAGCACTGCTTCACGGGAATTTCACTTTTCTGGTAACGTTAGATACTGAACCCAAAGCTGCTTCTTTAGATTGTTCTTAAATCTCACTTTTAATATGATATTATTTTGTAGAGGCTTATAATTCATCTTTTGTATCTTTATTTTCTCAGAGATGTCTCGTCTAATGCTGTCATAGGCAAAGTACTAAACGTTGACTTACTGAATGATAAGCATGGTAGACACTTGAAAGATTTTGGGGTTTTATGTTCCATGCCATTTCTCCATTTTATAAATATTTACGATATGTTTTGCAATTCCACACTTTCTCTGAACTATAAAAAGAAAGATCTCAGACCTCTAGCTATGGAAATATTTCTATAATGGGAAAACATTACAGATAATAAGTTGTAGACAGATAAACCCTATTTTTCTGTTTTTAATTATTTTGCTAGCAAAATGAATTTAAATCTTATATATATGGAAAATGGTTACAAAATTATTTTTAAATCTGCAAATAAAGCCACGTTTTTTTGTGGAGTTATTGTGCATTTCTCTGTAACAGGTGATGTATTTTTATCATCCTGTATGCGTAAGAAACCATATGGGAACTTCAGTTGATCTGACATTCATAAGCCGATGATTTTCTTTAACTTTACAAATAAAAATGTCTGACATGGAAATCCTTATTCCCTGCCCTAAGCCCTTATTTCTGAATGCTAGGCTGTGGATTGTTCACTGTGCTGAATAAGCCAGAACTATAATGTTCTCAAGATACAGCCAACTTCTTGACATATGGCAGAAAATATATACATGGGTATAAGTCGTACCATTTGGTACCCAGTTGGAGCTCTCTAGCTATGCTAATGAAATTCATGCAACAGGAATATTTTTCTGGTGGAAGGATCTCTTGCTGTTCTCAGATGAAAACAGATAAAATAAAATGCTTTCCCCAGGAAAGTTCTGCACGTTCTCTGGCCCCATTCATATTGAATGTTCCCCCAGAGGGCTGCAGCATTTGTTCAGAGCACCTAGGGGGGAGCCTGGCAAACATCTCACAAATGACTGAGCCAACTGAGAACGGGTGCTGGAAGATGTGAGAGCCTCTTCCTGCGTGGGGAAAGGTGGCACTGTGCTCTCTGCTAATTAAACAGGCTTTGCTTTCCCTCTTGCTCCCATCTGAAGCAGTCTTGGAACAAAAGAGGTCGAAAAGGCCAGAAAAGGGAAGCCTCAGAGGGAATGGAATGAAATGAAAGAAGATGTTTTGTCTCCCCTACTTGCAAAATTTTAAATCTCTTCCATCCAATATTAGTGTTTAAACCCATCTACAAACTGTCATACTGCTAGTGAAATCATTCATTGCTTGTAAACTTGCATGCTGTCCTCATTTTCCTAAACTTGGCAATGATAAGATTTACATGGACCTTTTGTGCTTGATGTCTTTCCCTCTCAAACTAAGTAGCATTTCAAATGTTTGCATCATGTTGCTTACATTAAGAGCTAAAAGCTGTTCAGCAGGCAGCTTGCTCAATATCCTCTTTTCTTTTTTCTTTTTTTTTTTTTTTGGTGTAATCTTCTTATCACTGAGAGAGTTTGTGTACAAAGAGCAAGAACTTTTAAAAATGTTTCTTTGCTTGAGTGGGAAACTTCTGGTTTTGTTGTTTTTCTTGAAAGCTAACATATGTCAGAATGTACTTGGAGATCACCACAGATTCAAATAATTGTCCTGTTCCACAAATAATAGGAATTGTTCTTAATAATTTTTTAAGAAGCAATTTTAAGCTAAAATTTTAGAAGATCTTTTATGGAGTATATGAAGCTAGCAATACTTTTGTTTTCGTATTTTATAAATAACTTAAGGCTCAGCATTTTTCTCCAGACTATTACTGTCTTTATCATTTCAGTAAATTGTCTTTAAAATGTGTAATGAATAGTAGATTCCATTACTATAATTAAAACCACTGCATTCTCAATAGTAGGTAGGGGGAAAAGCTGGTAAGGAAGGTTTCAAGAAACTCTATCACTCCTATTACTGTGCTTATTCTAAATGATAATGATAATTCCCCACTCTATGTAAATAATTATCTATAGGGAACCTCACATCCTCAAATACTTCTTCATCAAGAGAGATCTTAGTCCTTCTGGCATCTCCTAAAATATTAACATCTTTTTCTCTTAAAGAGGGAATGTTCCCCTGTTCCATATGTTCAACATGCAGAATGCATGTGACTTTTTAAATCTACTGCAGTAGATAAAAGAAGATCTGAAGACTCAGATCCTGAGCCTTCTTCTCCATCATAATATAAATTCAGGCAATATTTGGGATAATAAGCCATACATTGTGATCAGAAAATCTTCTGTTGCTATTAGCACCTCACTTCTGTCTGATAAAGAATGCATTTATAGGGAAACGTACAATACTGCAGACCAGAGAGAGAGGACAGAAATTCTTTTTAATAACCAGCAATTCTCACTGTCCTAAATTATTCCCAATTGATTGGTTTAACAGAAGCAATTTTTTTTCACATGCATGAATAGTAGAAAAATCACTTTCACGTCAGATACAAGCTGTATCCAGGAATCCTGCAGAATTATCATTGCAAATAAAGTGCAATGACCCCTAGTATGCAAAAGGTGAAATACTCTGATAACACTCACATTTGTGTATATTTACTGTGCTGACTCACTTCTGTGCAATCTCCCTCTTGCATCCCTCCCTGTAATAAGGAAGTCATACTCTGCAAAAAAAGATTAATTCCCTTACCCTCCCCCTGATGAGGTGCATACCAATTTCTTTCAAAAAATTAACAATTTTTTTTTTACAAGGAGTTTTTTCACTTGGAACATGCTGGCAGGTATCGTGTGGCAGGAATGTAGCAGAATGCTGCTGGATATTTCTCATAAGCAACGCTAAATTGTAGGACAATTTGAGTACACTTCAAGAACTCTGCACTATTGATGCATTTATTTGTTCAAATACAATTTGAATAAATAAATGCAATAAAATAAATACAGTTTGCTTCAGAAACTCATGTGAGCAGCATCATGGCTGAAGCTTGTGTAGGGAAGGAAAAAGGCAAGAATCAAGAATAAGATTTGGATAGTTTCTTCCATAAATTAATGTTATCTTCCTGCACATGTCTGAGCAGGGATCAGTAATAAAGCAAACCAACACCTCCCAGGAGAGAGAACTGTGTCCTTTCTCTCATATAACCTTAAAATAAGATCTAAACAATCGAGTTAGAGAGGAGATATATTTATTTTATAGCAAATTCGTCTGAAATACATTTGTTTTAGAGTACATTCCTCAGTTTTGATTTCAAATTGTGTTTGACACATATTGTTAAGTCATTGATAAGGTGCTCTGAAGAGTGATTCTATGCTAATAAATACGTTAAAAAAACAAATAAAGTACTGCTAACAGTATTTCTATTTTTAAAATGGGAATAGATATGTATTCTGTGCAAAAAGGAGTAAAAAATAACAACCCTTTAAAAACAGAGTCATCTTAATAGTAATTAAAAATAGCTTAACAAACCAGATTTTTAAGTTGAAGATTTGGGTTGTTTTTTCAAAAAATCTGTTAGTTATAGAAAACCTCTCCATCTTAACAGTGTACACTAGTTAAGGATCTGATCTTTTTTCACCATTTCCATGGTTAGCATCTCTACTCCACACTGAAGACAGCCAGACTACGGGTGAGCATTCTCAGCTTCTGCTGCAAATTGCATTATAAGAACTTTGCCATTTTTGTTGTTTTTGTACTTATTTATTTAAATGTAGCACTCAGAGTGGAACAAAGAACCTTATAGGAGCATTCTCAGGTAGAAATTTGTGTAGACAAGACATAGGTGTTTCTTTGGTTTCTGTCATCTAAGTATGTTTCTTATTTGGTTGGCTCCTTGTTAATGAGTGTTTGAACAAAGATATAATGCTCCAGGTTGGAGAGAACTCTGTAAACCTTATGACCTTGAGCTTTATTTGAATTAGGAAAGTTCTCTGAGTGGTTTTGGAGGTGATAAGAAGTAGGCCAAGGAAAGCAACTGAAAGGTTGTTTACTAGGTAATATACTGCCATCAGAGGTGATTTTTTTACCTTTAGGAATCAGCATATCATAAGTCCATAACAGAGCAATAAAATTTAAAAATCTTTATATTTGCTTTAGGCCCTTGTGATCAAAATATAATTCCTCCTCTATAGGAAAAGCTGGAGTTTAAAAACTTTTTTTTTCTTTTTTTTCTTTTTTTTTTAATCCCATACAAACTCGGTTTTCAGAACTTTCTGCACAGTGACACATTTTGTCGATGTTGGCTATTACAGAAATAGTGTTGATGGGAGATTCATTGAATCGTAATCCAAAAAGGATACACGGCTACAAATCTGGGTGCAATCTGGAGCCTTCTTGGGCCACATGCTCAGCCTGAGCATCACATGTGCCACAGGGACTTACCTCATCACATTGCCTTATAGCATTGGCTTCTGCGTTTGTAAAACGCACCCTGGCCCGAGGAATTTGCTGGTACACTTCTAAATGCAGTCTGGTGTGATGCATGTTAGGTGTTTTCTAGAAGTATTGGCATGTTTTTCTGACTGGACTTTGAAAATAAGTCGAGTGTGCTGTAGAGAATCAACTAAATATGGGTAGGAAAGAAAGGGACTCTTGAGAAGTGTTTGAAAGTGTATGCAAACCTTACTCATTTGGGCTTCATTTAAGGGTTTCTGAGATCATAAACCAGAACAGAGAGTTATGTTCTAACCCAGTTTAACACTGACCCACATTCAACGGCAGTGACGAATGAAAGAATAGATGATTCTTAAACTCTTTCATTAATTTAGCCTTCCAGGGAAGAAACACAACTTTCTAACTCCCTATTCATTCCTCCCCCTCAAAAGATATTTATTTACTCTTGTTATGACAATTTATCTGAGTTGTTTTTGGAACTATTTCTATTAATTTTAATAGTGATACAGTTTATATAATTATATAACTATTTCAGCTCTCTGCAAGTACCAAAAATGAGGTTGTAGAGAGGTGGGGTTTGGTCCCTTCTCTCAAGTAAAAAGCAATGGGACAAGAGGAAATGGCCTCAAGTTGTGCCAGGGCAGTTTTAGATTGGATATGAGGGAAAACTTCTTCGTGGAAAGGGTTCTGAAGCACTGGAATAGAGTCACCAACACTGGATTGTGTCACCATCCCTGAAGGCATTTAGGAGTCGTATAGGTGTGGCACTTAGGTTTAGTGGTGGGTTAACAGTTGGACTGGATGTTCTTAAAAGTGTTTTCCAGCCTAAATGTTTCTGTGGTTTGAAGAATTTTTACACTTAATTATATTGCTGTATATCTATTTGTATTTAATTACTATTCATAATAACCAGGAGAATGTAACCATTATGAATACCCAGTCTCTCTCTTTGTGAATATTAGAAGATACATACCTTCCTTTTCACAGTGGAAAAAGTGTATGAACCTTCTGACAGTTATCTGAAAATGTGAGAGACTATATGAAAACATTCTTATTTCCAGAGTAAGAAATCTTCTTTCTAGACTCTAAATAGATGTGTGTGCTGTAATATATTTAGGATACTGTTGGACTGAGTTTGTATTGATAGAAAACAGACAAATGCTGTAGGTAAATGTGACCCTGCTTCTCATTTTACTAAAATCAAGAGTTTCCACATAACTACAACCAGTATTCAAGTGTCCTCTGACTGCTTGTGATTGCTGGTGCAGATGCATTGAATTTGTTTTCCAGTTTCTCCTTATTTCCCACCTTGTTCACACTGAGAACCAGAGCAAAGGCCTTCTCTAGCTCCTTCCCTCCATATCAAATCAAGCTCAAGCATGAAAGGCCAGAATATTAATAAAGAAGCAGCCAGTTTTCCAGGATCTTTATGGCCCAAAATAATTAATCTAATGTATGTTATAATTATGTCTAGCTACAAAAATAGAAAGTAATACAGTGCTATTTTTGCCTAGTCCTGAAAATGCATTGAGGTCACTATGCATTCTTTCAAGGAAAGGTCTGTGTTACTTTTTCACAACCTGGAAGAGAGTTGTGATGATTTCATGGAATCATAGAATGTTTGGATTAGAAGGGACCTTAAAGATGAATTAGTTCTGCCCTCCTGCCATGGGCAGGGACACCTTCCACTACACCAGCTTGCACAAAGCTCCATCCAACCTGGCCTTGAACACTTCCAGGGATGGGGCATCCACAGCTTCTCTGGGCAACCTGCTCCAGTGCCTCACCAGCCTCACAGTAAAGAATTTCTTCCTAATTTCTAATCTAAGATCTTTTTGCTTGGCAATTTCTTGGATTTCTTGGCAGGTGTTTTAATTGATTCCTATTAAAAAAAAAAAAAAAAACTTATGACTTGAAAAGGTTGTGTATTTTACATTCTGTCCTAAGGTGATGAACCAAATTGCAGACTCTTCCTGTTACCTGAGCCAACAGATGCTATAGACAGCTGCAAAGCTACTTCTAATAAAAAGGATTTGAATCGACCATGACAACTGAGTACATTTTTCAACTATATCTAAAGCACTGCTTTCATTAACTTGTACCTTAGGAAAAAAAAAAATCATAGCTTTTACTTTATTTCTTAATATACATTTTGGATTTTAAAAGATAATTTTTCATTTCTAGTCTATGGACTAAATTACTATTTTGATGAAGCAATTCACAAATACTTTTATAGAACAGCTGGGATTTTTGGCATGTTCCCTGCTGACAGTTCTTAAGAAATGTGTACCGCTACCCAAGATTTTACATCTCTTGAGGTCTTTTTAGGATCAGGCTGTTGCAGGCAGACAAGGTGTTGGTGTGGATTTTCACCCAATACTAAACTCTCTCTCTTTCCCTGTGCCACTTCAATAATACAATATTGTTTTTTTTTTTTTGATAAATATATACCCATCCTAATTTGAACTTTTGCTAAGACAGCTCTATATATAGTGTTGTATGATATTATTTCAAGTCATGCATATTTTATTTATATCTTTCCTAACTTCAAGATCCACAGCCATATGTTTCAGCCATATATCAGCAGGGCTGAGCATCTGCTCTCTACAAAGATGAAGTAGTTTCAGGGGAAGCTGCAAGTGATAAAACCCTTTTCAAATCCAAATTCACAGAATCACAGCACAGTTGGTGCTCAAAGGGATCTGTGGAGATCTAGTCCAAACCCCCCTGCCAAAGCAGGTTCACCTATAGCAGCTTGCTAGGATAGTTCCCAGCCAGGTTTGGAATGTCTGAAAAGAAGAAGACTTCACAACCTCTCTGGGCAGCTTGTTCCAGTGCTTTGCCAACCTCAAACTAAATTTTCCTCATAGTTAGGTGTGTTTCAGTTTGTGCCCATTGCCCTCTCTTCTTTCACTGGGCACCACTGAAAATACTCTGGCCCCATCCTATATACACCTACCCTTAAGAGATTTCTGAGTACTGACAAAGTCCTGTCTCAGTCTTCTCCAGCCTAAACAGACCCAGATCCCTCATCCTTTCCTCCACTCCCCTTACCGTTTTCACAGTCCCCTGCTGGAGCATCCCCAGCAATTCCTCGTCTTTCTTGAACTGAGGAGCCCAGAGCTGGACACACTGCTCCAGATGTGGTGTCAGCAGCTCAGAGTAGTCAGGATCACTTCCCTTGACCTGCTGGCCACGCCCTTCCTCATGCACAGAATTTATCTATCTTATTTCCTTGCTTAAAACTTCCATGTGAGCTAGCAGGATAGCAATGAATCTCATCCCAGATACAGACTACATTTGTAAAAAAATTTTTTTAGAAATAATGCAGTGTTCCAGGCAAAAGTAAGCTGGAGCTACAGTTTTCTGTCTCACACAGTCATTCAGATGTCACTTAACAGTCAAAATAATTTCAGGGCTATGTGGCTGAATCTTAATTGTAAAACTGTACCCAAAACATTAGTGTGAGTTATTTTCACGATAATTATTATTATGAAAGGAAAAGGGTGGAGCTTATTGGAAGCACATAAAGAAGCATTAGTGATCTGTTAGCCTTTCAACTAAGATACCTAAAGATCCCAGACTAGGATTTGGCTAAAGAAGGGAGGAAGGAGTAGATGTGACTGCCTCTAGCACACAATTGTATGGAAAACTCCAGAGACAGACAGAATGCTGAAATCCCATTCAGGATCACTCTAAGTAAGAGTGAAATTGTAAGAAATAAAAATTCTTTAGGATGTCATAGTCCCTATTCAATGGTTAGGGCAGTGTAGTCAGGTAGTCCCCTCTGGATTTGTCATCCTGTGACCAAGATGGCTTCTGAAGACATAAACCAGGCACTTTCTACCAAATTTGGTTATGTCTTAATGTAAACCTTTCTCCTCTAGGACTATATTTGATTGCATGTTTGTTCATTTTTATTTGTTTCAATGATTTGTGGGAAATTACTGCATTCCTCAGCTTTTTATTACTAAAGGTGTATTATGAAGAAAAACCTGTACATCAGGGTTTATATTTACCTCATTTACTAAACTTTGGGGCCATTTGGAGCCACCCTCTTTCAGGAAAAGTATAGCCAGTTCAGTATCATTTTTTCATAGCCTGTTTATAAATCTTTGATGTCCAGTTCTAGAGGGAGAGAAAGAATGGAAATCTAGAGGGAGAGAAAGAATGGAAATAATTTAAAACTACATACTGCATTGTATTCTTCAAAAAAGATGGGCTTCTGCAAAAGCAGAACTCAAACAACACAGGAGACATGACCCCCATGGTACAGATGATGTGGTAGAGGAAAAGTGCTCATTGTGTGAATCAGGTATTGTTGAGATTGTACAGTTAAGGAGCTTTTTATTTTTAGCTCTTCAGAACATTGGGGAAACTCTATTAATGCATTCCAAAATGTGAATTTGGCCACCTTCTCAAATTTCTCCAAGTCTATTCCTACCACATTTTGCTTCAGATGAGCCTGCCTGTGTATTAAATGCTCAAAGACCTCTGTGTTTGGGTGTTGGTTTTTTGATATCCATTATCTAACCCCAATGATTCTAAGACCTGGCTCTATGCTAAGAAAATAGAATTGGATTTTGATTCTAGGAGACACTGAAACCCAAGAGATTTCAAAATGATTTCTGGGCTCTCCATTTTAGTCCTTTGTTTTCTGAGGTCTGGGTTTGGCTTTCCAGCTTTGTTCACTAGAGCAGTGGAAGTTCAGATTGTTATACACCACATCTCTTAAATGGGAACCATTTCCTCAGCTGCATTTCCCACTTTTCTACATTATACATGTGTTGTGTAAAAATCCCAAAACAACACTACTGAAGCTATGTGGCTCTTTATTAGAAACATTTTTCCAAATGGAATTTGGAAGGTAAAGACAATTGGCCTCTACAGGATATTAAATACGTGGGATCACCACCAGTTAAAACATCATTGATTGCAACTAAAATTACAGGTATGCCCAAAATTAGGATATTGCTACTCCCTGTCATAAAAAGATTTCTTTATTCCAGTGAGTCCAATGTCTTGATTACAGGCTTATGATTTAATAATAAAAAAAAACTATTAAAGGTCATATAAAATGCTGAAAGACAGATTTAATACTGTAACTGTTCACCAATTAAATCTGTTCCCACCTCTATGCCTTTTCCCTTGAATATTCAGAGAGATAACCAAATTGTTTTCACTGACAATGTTAGTAAACTTGACTCATAAGGGCTTTATAGAATTGTAACACTTTATCCTTCACTGAAAATATATAACAAATAGAGGATTTTTGGGAAAGAGGAATGTATGAAAAATATTTTATTTGCTTTAAGAGTCCTGTCTGTTTTTTTTGAATGAGTTTCCCCTGTGATTTAAAGGCTTCTTGGGGAGATTATTTATTCCTTTCTAAAACTTACCTGATAAAGTGACTTTTAATAATTCATTTCCTTGACTCACATAATTAAATGATCTATAATGTAAGCATTTAAACAGAAATTTGGATTACAAAGTAAGTTCAAGTAGCCATGACAGAAAGCTGTTAATATTCTTTTGCTAATTGGCATTTCCAACAGAGATCCATGCCTAAATACTCCTGACGATTTTAGCAAGGGATCATTTGACTCTGCTTAAAAAATTGTCTGGATAGTTCTACATTGTGAAAAAGATCAGAAACTTTCCAACTATTATATCAGGATGGTAATCAAAATATCATATAGAGATACTGGCACAGTTCCCAGAAACAACAGGCCCAGACTAAAAAAACAAAAAACAAAACACCCCCTGCTTTTCTGGAGAAAAGCTTAGCTAGTTCAGACACAAGGAATCACTGATGCAGATAGTTCCTTCCCATTCTTTACTTGATAATTCACTTTCATCTCAAGGAGCAGATGGGAAATACATATATACCCTTCATGTAGCACAGTTTGGAAAGATTTTAAAGGAAATTATACTGGGGTGTTGTCAGATGTATTTTCCAAGACTAGAATTTCTGATTCCCATTTATTTTACCTCTCATTGTGAGGATTTAATGTATGCTCAAAACTTGATACTTTTAATCCTCTTTCAGGTCACATGCAGACTTTTCTGATAGCTTAAAATCTATTTTTTTTCTCCATGTTAATAAATTTTAATGAAAGCTCTTGAGTTTGCATCATGCATACGCCAATTAATTCCAAAAGAAATCTTAAAAAACCCCCCATGATTTATGTGAACAATTTCACATTGTCAATGAAGATGAAATTTGTATACCACTGCAGCAATTCTAAAGCACAAAATTTGTTCTTTAGTCAAGACTCACAGCACATAACTCTGAGATATGAGAGTGCAGAAGATATATTAAAAACAAAAAAATGTATAAAAACTGGGACAGAATTAGTATTGAATCTGGCATCCTACCAGTACTGGACATAGCCTGCTAACAGCAAAATCTGTATATCATCTATGAAATTATTGCTAAATTGGAATTATTTATTGCTGAAAACTGTTCATGTCTGCTTTCAAAATCTTCAGAAGTTCTGATTATGGGAAAAGACAATTGCTGAGGTCAGGGAGTAGCTGTAGGGTGTCAGATAGCAAAACCAGAGGATAGCAAAGGTTCAGTTCCCCATTTTTGAGATGAAAAATAGAAACTGCTTGTTTTTCTTCTCTTTAATGAAGTTAATTACTCAGTACAGGTGCCCTGGTCACCTCTTGAACAATGTGTTCCTCCGTCCCTAAAGATGCATTTCTGCTACCTCAGAAATCTTCCAGTTGTAAGTTCCAGCTCCAGCAAATCCTCAGTGTTTCCACATAAACTCATGAAATGCAGCTTTTCTGAACAGCATACAACTTGTAACCTCTCCAATAATTTTTCTATTATAATTTCAGTAGGAATTATCTTCATATTGTGTCTTTACAGTGGCCAGAATAGCTTGAAAAGAAGTTAAATTCCCATATTACAAAAATGAAAATTAGTTTATCAAACGGCTTTTATTTCCAATATTCTCTGTATTCTTTGTGTGCTTTCTCAAGCTTGTTAACAAATGTTGTAGATAAATGTTATTTTTTAGTTAAGTTGGTGTGAGAAATGATTACACAAATTACTCTCTTCATTATAAGATATGACCTATGTCTTCTTTTTTTTCATCCCTCAGACCATAATTTCAGCCCTTTAACCTTGGAGTAGAAAATAAATGTTATAAATCATGTTCTTCAGATGGGAAGGTGTGACAATTTATAACTAGCTTTGGGCTTTTATTAATGGTCTCTTTCTTTAAACTCTGAGGACAGGGTTCATTGCGAAAAAGCCAAATATTAGACAAAGACTGGAACTTCATGTTGCTTGAAAACAGAAATGAAAGCATTTTTTTTTTTTTTTTTTTTTTTTTTTTGCAAACTGAGCAATAACTATGAAACAACAAGGGGAAAGAAGATTTTTTTCCTTTTTTAAAAAAAAAAGAAACAGAAAAATACTTGCTATCTTTAGGGAAGAAAAAAAAGAAGTTGCTTTGTTTCTTGAAAATGTTATAATATTCAGATTGAGAGAGGAGTATAAGTACCATAAGGACAAAGAATTCTGCTGCAGAACAGGCTGGTACCTTTTTTTGATAATTATGGTTTCAGCTGGAGTTGCTAGGTCTGCACCAATTCACTCCAGCAAACTGCCAAGTCATAAATATATTACAGCTTTGTTGGCTTCCATTACAACTTCATTGACCTTTAGCTCACCAAAAAACTCTTTTTAACTAAGGCCTTTTCTACTTTTCAATGAGATGTGTTTGTCAGTTTTCCCTTGATTTGTGTCTGTGGCACTGCAAGTAGGTTTTTAATTTCTTTTAGAACAAAAGCAGCATAAAACTCTCACAGCTGCACAAATGGAAATAAATATTCAATTTAAAGAGATGACTTAACTAGAGATGACTCTTGGCAGGAGACAATCAACCTTCATAAAATGTGGAATCTCTCTCTTCCCTAAGTGAAAGTGAATGAGCCATAGTGGTCAATTATCTCTTCATAGTGACCAGTTCATTGGCTGTTCACATTTATTAATATGTACAAAAGAAAACCTGTAGTAAAGAGTACACAAACATCAATAATTAGGTTCACTTTGTTCCAAAACCAAGATTTAATTGAATTTTAATGTTGAGTTTTTTTCCTTAGTATGGGATCTTCATGTAAATTTCTATCAGCAAGTTTCACCATTTCATAGTTACATTGCCCCTCTCACTAATCTACATTCTACAGCAGAAACTCTCAGGGATCTTCTTCTCCATCTGTCCTGTATTTCTTTTTAGTCTAAAATTACAAGTTGGAGAAAAAAAAAAGACTATTTGAGCTCTATAAAATAATGTAACCCAAACCTTTTCTTGCAAAACACGTGAACCAGAAATCTCTGTACAAACTGTTAGGTAGGTTTTAAATGGCTCTTTTAAAGAGGTTAAGTTGATTAATTGAAATTTCAGACTGCAAATGAAAAGTGCATATGTCTGTTAAATCTTATATCTTAGTCAACCGTAGTTGCCTTAAATCTTATACTTGGTAGTTAGCAAGTTGCTGACCTATATTATGTTGACTCCAGTTGATGATGGATTTGTTTATAACCTTTATCAAGTCATGCCAAAATTTTATATAAAAAACATATTAACTTTACTGTTACAGTACTGGAACAATAACCATGGGTTAAAGGTCCTACTGAGACTGATAAAAACATACCGGATTGTTCTAACCTGATTAATTTTTATGCTAGATCCTCATTTCAAAAGAATTTATATATATATATGTATATATATAGTCATATATGAGGAAGTCCCCAAGTCCTTAATTAGCCAAGTGGTAAATACATCAGAAATTAATTTAGTAATATTTTTATATTATGCCAAGATTACCTGAAGTCCTGCAAGCAAAACTGGCTCATCTTTGCCAAAGCTCAGTACACATTTTTTCTTAAGAAAATTGGCATTTCAAAATGAGAGGAAATGTACATTCAAAAAGACATTTGCATGAGCACCCTCTGCACTCACTGACTGAGGGAGGAGTTCTGTTAAAGTGGACCTTACTGCATCCTCCCACATACAGCAGATGAACTACTGAAAGTATTTATAATTGTTATGATTACTATTATTATCATGTGATTATGGCTATTCTAGTGCACGGGGGTTTTTTGCTGTGTTAAAAGAAGTTTGCATCACTACCTAGCAAAATTGGCCTGAGCAAGGCACCCAGATTGAGTAAATAACAGTGAGTGCAAAGAGGTCACTTAGTAAAATCAGGAAAATAACATTTTCTTTTAAAGATCTTGATGCCAGTGTTGTCACATAAGAAGTTCTATCTTGCAGATCCAAACAAATACATTATTTCTACATGCTGAATGTTAATTTTCTTTAATGTTCTGAACACCTGAGCCAATCTGCTCTACAGTCCCCCTGGGAAAACAGCCCAGCTCAGAAGAGGCAATGGAAGGACAAGAAACCTGTTCCTTTCCCCACTGATGTGGTATTGCAGGTTTTTCTCATCCTTTTTAAAAGAGCAGGATCTAAATGCCTGCAATCTTCTCTTTCTTCATCTGAGTCATTTCCATCTAGAATGTATCTACAGGCCATCTGAAAACTGGGTTGAATCTCCTCTTGAAGCTGGAACTTTGAAAATGTACAAATAAACTCTGTAATCGTTATAGGCAATTTTTCATAATGGGGTACTGAAATGGCCCTCAAAGGGTGTGCATTGTGCCTCTTTCTTTAAATGCCATCCTTTAGTTAGCATCGTGGTAACAATGTCACATGAATTAAAAATACAAATAAGTGAAATAATTTCTTGTAAGAGGAATAGAGATGCATGACAAAATGCAACATGTTCCCAAAGTAAACTCTAGGGAAGGGCTGGTATGTTCCAGGGACAGACTTGCCAATCAATAAGGACATGCATGGAAGAAATCTCAGTTGTATCACAAACAGTAAAAAATGACAGGGGATGTGGTTAATTATTATAATGGCTTAGTGACTTGAATACTCTGGGGATGTGATTTCTCAATTAAATACACTCCTCAGGTTGCTGCATTGTCACTTTGAAATGTCATTGGTTTTAATCCAAGTAGTAATTATTCCAGGATAATACTTTGATCAATGAAGTCTGGAAGGTAATGCCTACACCCAGGGAGGTTCTTCCCTTTCCATAACCTGTCCAGTTGTCCATCACATCTTTGGGAATTACTGTTACTCTGTACTGTACCTGAGTCAGGCACTTGTAAATTTACCCTTTGGCAACCTTAAATGTTAAATTCAAGAAAAAAAAGTTTTCGTCCAATATTCTAAGTTTATATAAATTTGACAGTCTTTTCTGAAATTAAATATAAAAATCCAAAGGATCATTTAAAAATATGTGTAAGGCAATAAATTTCTAAACTGACATGCTTTTTTAAATTAATATTGATAAGCTTATATGGGAATTTTTTTTTTTAAAAAAGCAAAACTAACCACACCAGGAATACTGGTAATTTTAGTATCAAATAAATACACATTATCATTCAATTGAGGATAGCCCCAAGTGAACCCAAAATCTCCCATAGGACAGGAATCTGATTGTGTTCATCTCTGGTGAGAAGATCTTGTGCTTTTTTTCATACATTTGACAATACTCTCAGAACACCTTTGAGATTTCCGAATGGGATGTTAAGTAGGAGGTTGAAAACAATTTTTTTTTCAAAGTCAAAATCTATAACAAATGACTTTTTTTCTAGAAAAATGCAAGAAGATCATTTTAGGTAAAGCAAGATATTTTGTAAAATACTATTTTTTAACTAGATTACGTTCATGGTAGAGGATATAACTTCTAGCTAGAGATATTTCTCTCCTGTGTCATGCTCATTGGACCAATCTGCAAAGTAAAAATTACATTTTTGTCTTGTTAATTCATCTTACTAAGGAAATTAATTATCTGTTATGCTTTTGAAGATTAATTAATTAAAGATCAATGAAGGTATTACCTGTCTCACCTGGAGGTGCATGAAAAAATAATACTCAATATTGGGTAAAAATGTTGAAATTTGCTTGTGATTTTTTGTACTCTGATCATCTGCTCTTGATCAGAACATGAAGAATTAGAAACCAGCCTAAAGAAGTGATTCTGAGCCTAAAGAGATGATTATCCCACTGTGTTCAGTGTTGGTGCATCCTCATCCCCAGCCCTGTGGGCAGTTCTGGGCCCCACAATTTAAGAAGGACCTGGAGGTCCTTGAAAGCATCCAGAGGAGGGCAATAAAGCCCATGTAGGTTAATGGGCTCCAAGGAAAGTCCTGTGAACAGTGGGTAAGGACTTTGGACTTGCCCAGTTTGGAAAAAAGGAGGCTGAGGGGCAACCTCATCGCTCTCTGCATCTTCATGGGGTGGGGAGGTGGGGAGGGCGGAGCTGAGCTCTTCTCCCTGGTATCCAGTGACAGGACGCGTGGGAAAGGTTCAAAACTGTGTCAGGGCAGGTTTAGAGTGGACATTTCTTTGTGGAGAGGGTGGTCAAACACTGGAACAGGCTTTCTAGAGAGGTGCTCAATGCTCCAAGCCTGTCGGTGCTCAAGAAGCGTTTGGACTTTCATTGCTCTGTCATTGTACAGAAGTGCAAATCAACATTTACATGTAGAGCTAGCAACATGTTATATGGTGTTTTAACATCTATAATCAGGTAAATTATTTTCTTGATTGAAAAAATGTTTTGTGTAGATTTAAGGTGAGTTTTGAGTACAAGGCAAGTAGTGCATTAGCTTTCCCTAATTGGGGAAACATGAGCATGAGTAATATACATCTCATCAACAGTCAGTTTGCATCCTCTGCTGGAAAATTAAATCCTGTGATGTTTGCATCAGATTGCATCACT
Organism: Promerops cafer; assembly: GCA_013398275.1. Lineage (NCBI taxonomy): Eukaryota > Metazoa > Chordata > Aves > Passeriformes > Nectariniidae > Promerops > Promerops cafer. The sequence goes on along the minus strand of VZSE01004172.1, from coordinate 1,045,139 downwards.
TTATGGAGGTGAGATTATAAAGACCACATAGAAAAAATTCCTGAAGCTATTAACAAAAAAGGTCATGATTGATTTTATGATTATCCTGTGGCTGTACTACTAATTTTCTTCAATATTTCTGTGACTGTAAGGAAACAGCTGTTGAAAAAGCAGGATAAAGCATTACAGATAGTTGCTGTCCTGTGTAGCTGATTTTAGTTCATCAGAATGTACATCTTCAGCATAATACAGTGAGTATTATAAATGTATATTATAAATTATAAATGTATTGAAAAAAGAGCACAACAATGTTGGCAAACAGCATAGCAAATAGAGAATTATCCATACTGCCTTCTTCAACCCTGTTTCAAACCATGGTCTAATACCCTGTATCTTTCCCTGGAGACAAGATTTTAAATGCTTAGCAGTCAGTCAATTCTCCTATTCTAGATGTCATACAGAATAACCAAGTCAGACAGAAATTAGTGGAAGAAAGACTGAGCAGCTTGTTCAGATAGATTGAAACAAAGTAAGTATTTCACAGGTACCACGGCACTTTTTAAAACTAATGCTGATATAGCCACAAACGGGTAAGTCTAATGCTAAAATAATACCTACCTACACACCTGGAATAGTTTCTGTTCTGGTACAGCCCTCAGATTATCATCCATTACTGATTTTTGAGGTAGGTTGTGATGAAGTTCCAACAAGAAGTCCAAGAGTAATCAATAGAGAATTCAGGGCCTTGGGGAACTTGTTAAAAAAACCAGAAGTGCAAGGAGCATTCCCCTCTATTCATTTTAGAAGGAATGATGAAGGAAAAACCAGCAAGACCCATCAGATCAGGATGTGGCTCTGAGCCTGGTGTCACCAGCAGAATTATGGATGTTTCAGTCATGGATTGGTGTCTCTCTACAAGAGCAAGTCTGCCCATGACAGACTGGCCCACCTGTCCCAAAGGGAGAAAAGGATCTTTGCAAAGGAATTAGCAGGGTTCATTGAAAGAGTTCTGAACTAAAAATTAGAAGGGGAAAAGGGTTAAAGCCAGGATCAATGGAGATAAGCATGGGGAGAACATGCTTTGAGTGCTGGTGAGCTATGGAGGTCTCTCAGACTGCTGTCTCAGTAAAGCGAGGGGATGGAGATCCACGTGGCAGCAAAGACACAAGGGTTATTGGTGTGCTGGAAACCATGGAAACACCTGAGAAGAGTCATAGGGATGAAGGCTTCTCCCTCCTAGGAGGTGGTGGAATCAGCCCTGGTGAAGTGTGTCTCCACCAATGCCCAGAAGGTAGGCAGGAAACAGGAGGAGCTGGAGGCCACTGCGCCGCAGGAAAAGTGCCACGGGTGGGCATGGTGCAAACGTGGTGGGATGAGTCACACAGCTGGGGTGCTGCAATGGGTGCTTATAAACTCTCCAAGGGATCAGCAGGGAGGGAAGGGGAGGCAGTGGGGTAGTGCTGAATGTTGGGGGGTGTCTCAATTGTTTCATGATGTTTAATGACAGCGATCATAAGGTAGAGTGTTTCTGGGTAAGAATCCAGCAGAAGGTGAACAAGGCAGAGAATCCTGGTCTGTTACAGAACACCCAACAAGGCTCAAGATGCAGATGAAATATTCTTATTAGCAGCTGGGAGGAGTGTCACAATTCCTAGCCCACATTCTCCTGGGGGACTTCAGCTTACAAGGAAATACAGTACAGCAGAAAGGAAACACTCTATGTGATTAGATTTTTCCACCCTAAACAATTCTATGTTTCTATGATAGTACTACCTCAGCTCCTTAGCCTTTTATTTTCTGTCTTTTGCTCCTTCTGTGCTGTAATGAGGTGCTTGGGGTGTTTCAGATATCTCATTTTTTCTCCTTGTTTTCAGTCTCTTTGAGGAAGTCCACACTACTCTGTGTTTGCAGCTTTTTGCTAGAAGTGGCTTTAATTCCTCTCCAGAATTCAATACACACACTTGCTGAACAAAGCAGTGAGTTCTTCAGTTTGTTTTGCATTTTTAAAAGACAGTTCACAGATTGCATACTATGGAGAAAGGCATTTAAGGAATCACACAAAATAGGCAGATTTTTCACGTGGTAACAGCCCATCATCTGAAAGCAAATATAGCTTTGATATAATTGTTGGTTCCATTTATTCCTCTGAATAAAGCACTATCATTTAGGTAATGTTGACCAGCTAATGTTAATTACTGTAATTGATCAGGATGTTTAAAAAAATTAAAAATGTCCTCTCCATGCATATATTTGGTGCATGCTTTTTTCATATTGTGTAATTACCATTAGTGGGTGCCAGCAGGCTCCTCAGATTATGAACAAATAAACTATCTTAGAAAAATTTGCAAACAGATGAGATGTTTAAATAGGTGCAGACTGTTAGGAAAATCTGCACCCTGATTAACAACAGATTTTTTTTTCTGAGAAAGCTCAGTTCTGAAGTGGTTGGAAATCAGAGGCTGGGTCAGAACAACAGAGACCTTGACAAGCCCCTGCCTCTGTTCTCAGGGGAAAACACATCTGGTAAAGGCATGGAGCAGTAGCGGGTGCCAGCAAGGAGCCACGACAGCAGACAGGTTTCTGTGCACCAGGTGAGGGGACAGCTGGGCATGACAAGTGTGCTAGCACCATTCCCAGAGAAAATGCAGGTGTTGCATCTCAGCTTTCCAGAGTCAGGCATCTGCACTGGTTTCTGTGATGCACTGATGCACTTGAGGCTTGGTGTCTCTCACTTAAAGCCACCTCAGGCGTATTTTTATTGCTTTCCAGTTGCTGCTGTGATGGATGTACAGCTGTGGAAAAGGAAAAGAGTGGAGAAAAAGAGGAGGGAAAAGAGGGAAGGTAAGGGAGAGATGTATGTAAGGACAGAGAGAAGCAAAATTTATGTCTCAATATCTTGAGACCCATCTTACTGGTCTCCTCCTGGGAGACTGAAAACCAGCTAGAACAAGAACTTAAAGGACAGATGGCACAGCATAACTCTGCTGAAAATCTGCTCTTAATTCTCTGATTCAGCCTTTGCCTCATACATGTTGTTCTGAGAAGTTGTAGACTGCAGCTTAACTTATAGTAATGATAACTTTTGCATCAGAAACATGCATTTCCATAAGTTTTATGAAGAAAATGCAACCAATTGGGTTTTAAAGCTAAAATTAAGATGTAACCCCTAAGTACTCATTCATATTTTGGGCCACAAATAACTATATTAGCATAGTAGATTTATAGTCAATTATTGTCATAGGTAAAAATCAGAGGATGATCTTCAAGATTCATGTGTGCAAGCAAGCTGTCCTCAAAACAGGTGTGATTTTTTTCAGACCTGGGAGGAACTTTTTGTGATATTTAGATCTGAACCTGCTTATTCCCTAAATGATCTGAAGGTTTTTCCTAAAAATATATCTCCAACTAAGGGAAAGGATGACCAGAAAAATAGACTAGGATTGAAAAAGTAAGAGGGGGTGATGTAGATGTCAAGAGTTCAGAAGAAGAAAGATCTTTTTAGGGCTGGCCAGAGGCATTAGGCATACAATATTTTGCCTCATTAAAATGACAGACTTTTCTTGTCTATCTTCACTCAAAACTGTGACTCCAGTTCATTCAGTTGAGTCGAAGACACAAAGTTGAGACTATAACAGGATGCTTTCTGCTAATGTGGCTGTCTTGATGTTATGTTTTTCATAATAGTTAAGAAGTAGAACAGCTTGTGTGGTAGCAAGCTCAAGTAAGTGCTGTAAACATGCTTTCTGTAATTGAATCTTATTAACTTTCGTTCATATTTGACATAATTAAGCAATTCTTTTTTGCAATGTTGTCATATCAGTCAAAATCATCTATTTTCAATGAGTGTCAAAGCAAAATGAATCTAAAACTGTGTTTATAATTTGGGGTTTTTGTTGTTGTTGTTGTCTCAGGGTTTTCTCACTTTATTTTTTTTAAGGAGGATTTATCTTGAGTGGAAAACATTAGTTTGAAATAATAGACTTTGTTTGCCATGAGTATGAGTGACTTTTCTGACTACAGGGAAATTTGTAGTCACATAACACGCACTAAAAGTTTTTAAAGGTGTTAAAAGGTGTTTTCTGAACTGGAGAAATCATGGTAGAATTCTTCCATAAAAAAATCCAAGTCAGACTGCTTTTCAAAGCCAACATATAAAGTCAACATTCGCCTTTTACTCTCCCCATTTTCTGTCCTCCATCTCAGCCATTTTTTTTAAATAAAAATAATTCGAGCCATTAAATCCATGGAAACAACTTGTATCACCATTCTTAAGAATGGTCTTAATTCTTGAGAGTTCATAACACTAAAGCCACAGGGTCAGTTAAATGCCTCAGCTTTGCATTAGGTGTGCAAAAGCCTAAATATTTGTCAATATTTATTTGTCAGTAATTGAAATCTGTATGGTAACTTTTGACTGGTGGCAACAGGTCCAAGAAAGA
>VZSE01004172.1:932135-1040456 GCA_013398275.1 Promerops cafer | reverse complement strand
TATATATATATATATATATAAAAACTATGGAATTATATTTATATATGTATATATTTACATTTATATGGAATTATATATATTTAACTGTAAACTCTATTTTAAAAGTCTACTTTGAGGTGGAGACTTGAAATTTGGGGTTTTTCCAATTCTAATCTCTGCTTCCNCTCAGGGTTTTCTCACTTTATTTTTTTTAAGGAGGATTTATCTTGAGTGGAAAACATTAGTTTGAAATAATAGACTTTGTTTGCCATGAGTATGAGTGACTTTTCTGACTACAGGGAAATTTGTAGTCACATAACACGCACTAAAAGTTTTTAAAGGTGTTAAAAGGTGTTTTCTGAACTGGAGAAATCATGGTAGAATTCTTCCATAAAAAAATCCAAGTCAGACTGCTTTTCAAAGCCAACATATAAAGTCAACATTCGCCTTTTACTCTCCCCATTTTCTGTCCTCCATCTCAGCCATTTTTTTTAAATAAAAATAATTCGAGCCATTAAATCCATGGAAACAACTTGTATCACCATTCTTAAGAATGGTCTTAATTCTTGAGAGTTCATAACACTAAAGCCACAGGGTCAGTTAAATGCCTCAGCTTTGCATTAGGTGTGCAAAAGCCTAAATATTTGTCAATATTTATTTGTCAGTAATTGAAATCTGTATGGTAACTTTTGACTGGTGGCAACAGGTCCAAGAAAGAAAGGTTTTGTTCACTATTAAGTAAATAATAATGACATTACAGCATTCCTTTGATACTTGTGAACTCTGAACATAGGAGCCAGCTGAGTTTTGAGGTAAATTTCTCATTGTGCCTCAGTAAAGCCAGGGACTTGAAAATCAACCTCCTCATGTGAAGTGTAGAATAAATCTTGTGTGTGTCAGAGCTGCTCTACTTTACAATCCTCTGGGAAACCCAGTGGCTGCTTTTCACTGAAGAATTGACTGGATGCATTTCAGTACTTCTGAAACAGAACATCATGAAATTTCACTTACAAATCCATTTCATGCCTTAGCCATTNGTTTTTTTTTTTTCCCCTTAAAATAGACAAGAAGGAGTTCAACTGAAAATGTGGTGAGAAGTTTTGAATATCTACACAAATTATTGTAAATGACACTTTTTTTTACCTCAATTTAGAAGTGCAGAGAGCTTGGCATGGGGGTGACATTGAGCTTAAAAATCACTGCACTGAAACTTCTTTGACATGGTATCTGACCATATGGAAATGCTGGAATTTAACATGTTTTGCAGTGGCTGGCAATTCTTCATTAATATGCCTACAGAGGAGCAGTGCATACTAAACATTCTAGCTTGCTGACAGGGCTATACTAATACAAAATAGAAGTCTCGAGTTAATTACAGTTTTGTGTCTGGAACAGAGAAGGGTGTGAAATAGATCTTCTCAGATAGCCAAAGAAGAAACAATTTTCTCCTTTAAATGTATGTTTAATCTTAAAAAATGGACAGCCAGCAAATTTTAGATGGTCTGCTATACTTTCACTCTGTACAGTTTTTAGAATGTGCAATTGAGCTCTTGCCAGTGTAGAAATGTATTTTTCTTTTTTACAAGGCTGAGGTTTTTGAAAAGAATATGTAGAGACTTAAATTAGCAATTAAAAAAAAAAGTTGCAGAAGTTTCTACATGGAAAACTTTATCTCAATAAATCCTTAGTAAATATCTTAACCTTTATTTTTTTTTTTAATTAGGAGGGGAAAAAATCCCACAAAAATTCAAATATAGAGATGGAAGAAAAGAGTAGGCAACCTTGCTGTAAAATCAGCAGTTAATGTTGGCAGGAAGTTCTTGATTCTTTTTCCTTTTAATTATTCGATACATTTTCTCATTAGGCTTCTCTATTTAAAGCTAACTATAATTGGCTTACGTATTAAAAATAACAGTGACAAATGCAGATTAGGTTGCATGTTTGTGTGGATGAGCACTTGAGAACTGAAGCTCTGGCAGAAAGTGACTCGAAGAAGAGAATAATTGAGCCCTCTTTGTTACAGGTGAGGATGAAAAACACTTCATTTCCTCTCAGAGAGAGTCTGAACAAAAAATGCTCTCTCCAGCTAAGATACCGGGGTGTTGCTGGTGTCAGAGTGCTGCGGTGAGGAGCGGAGCTGTTTCCTTGAGCTGCTTTACGGCTGGAAATGGTCCCTGATTTGGGCTGTGGCTCTGAGGGCAGCTGTGGCAGGCCAGTGGGACACAATTGCTACCTGTGCAAGAACTGGAGGTGTGCCCGGGCAAGACAGTTCGGTGACTTACTGAGAGGCTCTAGGCGGCTTTCGGGGCGCTTCAGTCCTCCTGGGCGCTGAGGAGCACCCCGTGCGGGCAGCTGGGTGGGAGCTGAGGGAGCTGCAGGCTGGGTGCTGGGGGATCAGTGCTGGAGCCCCTGCAGGGGGCTGTGGATTGGCACCGACCCTTTGCACGACAAGGGCACGGGGACCTGTGACAGCAGCCGGGTGACAGGACACTCAGGGACAGCAGGAGCTCGGCAGGAAGAGCCCTGACTATGGCTCGCAGGCACTGTGAAGGTACAAACGCCCAGGGTGTGCCCCAAGGCTCCAGCCCGAGCTGTTTCTGTGTCACCGTGCCCTGATTAAACTGCTTTCAGTGGGACTGGTATAGGAAACCCTGTGTAAATGTGGGAGCGGGGTGTATGGGCAGCCACGCGGGACACCTGGGGCTTCTCTGGAGATGCCCGTGGGGATGGGGCTTTGGTCCCAGCAGGGAAAAGCTCTGGTGGTGGGAATCTGGCAGCCAGAGTGGCTCCTGAATTCTCACACAGGAAAGTTTCCGGAAATCTCATTCCTTTCAATGTGCCTAAATATTAAATGTATAGAAATGTATTGGATGTCTTTGTAACTTGGTCCATCTTTGTTAAATATAGGTAGTGGTCAGTGGGGGAGCAGCGACCTTTTTTTTTAATAAAAGGAACTGTTTGCATTTAGCCCTGTAATAGCAGTCTGCTGGTATTGATTTGTTTATGTAAGTTACTATATTTGCATTGCTTTGCAGTGTTTATTCCAATGGTGTTTCCTCTGAGTGTGATGGATAGTACTAGTTGGAATATTGTTGTAAGACCACTTATTCTCAATTTATTTCCTCTACAAAAATTGTTTTTAACTCATTCAACCACCCACATGGAACTCTTTTCCCAGGGAAAGAAATCACTGAGATTACCAAGTTTTTCTTTAAAAAAAAAGGAAAAAGGAAAAAAAAGGAGTAAATGAGAATATACAGACACTGCTTATACGTCTCTTTATATAAAGACTTCCAAACCCTCAGATTTCTTTCAGAAATAAGGAAATATTTCAAGAAGCAGCCATTGTGTTTTCCAGGAACATCACTCACAAAGTCCAAGCACTTGGCAGCGATGTCTATCTGGGCTCTCCTAATTCTCACACAGTCTGCAAACTCAATGTATAATTTGTATGCATAAAGAAACATCCTTAATCACAACAATCTAAATCAGCAATGAGTCATAGTTAAGAGTATAATTGCAGTTTTGATTTTAGTATCAAAATATTCATGGTTTTTATTACGTGACAAGTATCTGATGACAGCTATTTAGTTCATAAGTTTCCTCTGTGCAGTAAAAAACTATATAGGTAGCCTTTTTTTTGTTTTTGTTTTTTTTTTTTTCATTTTTAATCTAGGGAAAATAGGAGAATATTGATCATCCATTGTGTTGTTCAATTCACATTTCAAATCAATAAATTCACGTGTGTATGTACATTTGCTTATCTTTTTGAATTGGTTTGCTTTTAGAATAGCAGAAGTGTGCTGCACTTTATAAATCTTTATACTGGCTGTATGTCAGATGAGCATCAGTAGTTTTATAGAGCAGGTGCAGCTGTAGTGCAGGTATAGGAAGTAAAAAAATCAGTGTAGTGGGATGAGTGGTTGCAATGTTTTATTCCACCAAAACACGCTCATTGCACACTGCTACAGAAGTATAGTATGTAAAACAAATATCAGCTTCAACCCCTGTAGCCCTGAGTGTATATTTATTAACCACAGAAATATACTTAGGTATTTTAAACCACAAATGACCTATTGCTGGCCACATTCTGTGTTTAATAACTGCATTGAGCTACAATTCAAAATCATTTTCAGATTGTTTGTGAGTGCCTCATCTGATCTACCTTAACCCCACTTTTCAGGAACATTCTGCAGATCCTTGTCAAACCAACAGGGAGTAAGTCAAGAAATGAGTACCTCTATATAGAACTGTAAATTTTAACCCCAAAGTTGATTTTTCAGTTGGTGTTCTGTGCATGTTTCTAACTTTTACAAAAATTGAATTGGATTCTGTATTCTTTTCTTCACTCCATAGCCTTGGATTCTTTAAATAAGGCCAGCACAGGACTGTCCTAAAATGTTTTAAACATGTGGAAAGCATACAGAGGTGACTTTTAATCTGCTTCCCACTAGGTGATAGCAGGAAACTACATTTTCAGGCAACCTCAATTAATGTATAAAATTTCACACAATGTGTTGAAATAGTCAGAAGGACAGAATGAATGAATGAATGAATGAATGAATGAATGAATGAATGAGGAATGATTTGGCTGACCAGATCTCTAAATATGGACAAGTTCACCTGAGAAATACAGTAAATCAAAGAGAAGAGGTAAGGAGTGGAACCAGAAGTGTAAATTAAATTTATCTTGTTATCACCACACAGACTTCAGGTATTATTTTCATTAATTGCACAGCCTTGCATCAAACCCCTGAACTTCTATAATTGGTGATGATCTGAAGAGGTCTAATGAACCGGGGCTAAACTTGGTGCTGTGCTTCAGTATTCTGCTATGTAGAGTGGAGTGACCAAATAATTTTATGGAACTGTGATTCATACCAAGTGACTTGAAATCCTAAGTACTTCATGGAGACTTGTGATTTATTTATCTGCAAATGCTTAGCTGTAGCAAACCAACAAAAATGCTGATGAAAACAGAGCTGTACTTTAACAGAGAACAATTAGAATGACCAGTTAAAAATTTCCAGGCCAAGAGGCTCATTTCAGTTGCATTTCATGTGCCAGGTTTGTTGACCAGTTTTGTCTTTTTCAATTCTATTAAAGTATTGGTCCCCTCATGTTCAGTTCATTACAGCTAGCTATTTTTTTTCCTTTTTCATGGAGTTTACTTACGTTTTCCAGAGAGATTTCCATCAGACTGCATATTCAGTGGAATTAAATAGGTTTTTAGGACACTGGAAAACAGGCATCTGTAAAGAAGGTGTGAGTGGGTGTTTTTTGTTTTGTTTTGCTGTTAAATAGGATATGATTTGGCAGCCCAAAAATGAGATGTTAAGTCTGCTATAACAAGTAGCAGCCTAACCAGGCTGAATCCTTGAAATGTGGGACCCAGCCTACCCTCCAAGACCAGGGCAATGCATTGATCCCCAAGGTTCTCTGTCACCAAGAAGACAGACTAATCTGAAAAGGATAAAGGTTTGTTAAAGCACTGATCACTGTGCAGTGGTAGGGATGTGAGAATTGGGAATGCCACAATTTGTTATTCATGACACACATCCCTCTGCTTAATAAGTCTTGAATACAAACATTACCAGCAAACCATGGTCTCTCCTTCAGCTGGCTGGCTTCCAGGGCCATTCTGTTGGACCTCAGAATGGGTATTTGTCAAGAGACTAATTTAAATATTTTCTGATTAGTTTTACAGGAATAGGTATGTTCTATTGCTAGGTAGCAATTTTCCCATGATACACATAGAAAATTTTAAACTAAACCTGTAAAACTTCTAAAATTTCAGTGGGCTCCTGCCCTGTTACACCAATGGAAGGATAAAAAGAGACATCTTTGGATCTGGGAAGTTTGTAGTTAGCTGAAAGGTAAAATGCTTGTGGTTCTAAGGAATCCTAATTAGAGAGTAAACCAAAAATTTGCATAAAGCTGTTTTGGAATCCTCATTGCTAACCAGCCATTTCTCTATGAAAGAAAAAAAATAAATAAATCTGTGAATGTTTCTTCTTTTTTATTATAAGAGGAGAGAATTGTAAGGTTTTTAAAGTCTGAGGAGCTGAGCTGTGAGGAAAACTGCCATTAGCACTTTCACACCTGATTGCAAACCACTGCAGTCAATACTGACAAAGCAGTGTCAGCCTGTCAGGTTGGGATTTAACTCTGGCCTTTCAAAGCTGCTGTCCTGGAAGTGTGGAGAAGTTAACTGAGAGCCACCAATTCTCTTTCGAGTTTCCTGGGGTTTTAATGAAAGTTTTCTCGTGCTGCTGTAGCTGGTGTAGCTTGAGTGCTTCATCGTTGCCCACGATTCCTGCAAGCTTGAACAATTTCTGTATTTATGGAGGTGAGTTGCTTTCTGTATTTATCAGGTGCATTCACAGCTGCCAAGAGGAGTTCCAGCTTGAGGCTGCAAGGTTTTATCACTCTGCCTCTAAATAAAATCCATATTAAGACTATCAACTAATTTGTAGCTGCTCTGGCAGGCAGCGATGACTTTTTTGGACATCGTTGATAGGAAGTAGAGTGAAGCAGGCAAAGCTGAGTGAGATGGGGAAGCTTCACATGCCACTGATATCTTGAGTCATGGTAAACTGCCAGAATTTGAATTAGAGCTCTTCTCTCAAACATATTAATCTCTATTGTCAACAAAGGAAAAATTTTTAGGGTAAGATGTGCTTTCTTCTCTCCAATTTCCACTCTGTCTCAAAGCTTTATCCCTTTATTCTGGGTAAGATCCTGTCCATCAGTTCCCTTTGCCCCATTCAAAAATCAGTCCAATGTACTGCTAGATCAGGATTTCTCTGTCTCTGGTTACTCATGTAATTCCTCTAAGTGCTTTGATGAAGTGAAGTTCTGAATTTTTAGGAATCAGCTGCTTCTCAGCGGCAGCATTGCCCTCTGGTGGATGCATGGCTCCAGTGGGAGAAAAGGGGGAGAGAAAGAAAAAGTCATGTGGATTGGCCCTTTTATGTTTTTCTTTATTCCACCCAAACCTCTGTGAATTTAGAGGGTGGATAAAACATTAAAGCTACACTGCACAATCTATTGCAAAAATATTGGAAAATCCAGGCTTACATGATCTTTCCACCAATTAATAATAATGTAAAACCTGTGCCATTACTGACCACGGCATTAAGTGGAGTCTTGTGGTAGATGAAAACACTTTTAAGAAGTGGAAGAAATTTTCAGTACACGAGGAGTGCACGTACTATAAGCAAAGGTCTTAGATAACATATAAGTAAATTGAGAATGTGGGGAAAACACTTTCCAAAATACAAAAAAACCCTCTTTGTTGGCATCATTAAAATAATTCTAAAATATACTCAATTGAAACTTCCTATTTATAGCTGAGCTAGAAACTTTACATTCTGAGCCCAAGCAACACTTAAGGGACATAAGAAAGCTGGTCCCCAAAAGAAATGAAAAATACCTCTAAATCATGAAACATTAAAAAAAAAAAAGGACTGAAAACTTTGGAAATGGGATGTAGTTCTTTATGCAGCTCAATAACTGAGCTGCAGATGATGATGATGATGATGATGATGATGATGATGATGATGATGATAAGTGTCTGATGACTTCTTAAGTTTCCTGCATACATATCCCATTTAAGTGAGAGTCCAAACCTTTGACTTGGGTTTTGAAAGAAGTAGAGAATGATTGAGAGGTCTTTGGAACCAACACCTATTTACAAATGTTCTGTGGATTTAAGGTTGATAATTTTTCATAGTGCTTTGTGCTTTTTGCTTCCCTCTGCTACTAACTTCAGTTACTTTCAACATGTATTTCTTCTTCCTGCCTGGTACTAGAAGAATATAATTAAATTCTGGTTTTTCATCAACTCCTGGGTTACTGGGCAATATTCTGAGCTTAATATTTTGTACTGAGGATAGCAACAAGACCATAAATACCCAGCAATATAAACAGCCTATTTAAAGATTTCTTATTTGTGAGCCTTTCCGAAAACATATTTGCACACATGAGGAACATTTAGTCTGTGGGCTTTCTTCAGACCACTTCTTTGGATCCCTCATTTTTATGTCCAGGGACTTTGCTGTTGATCTTTTATAATTCCATGAAGGAATGATATATTAAAAGCTGAGTCATCATTATTTGATAAAAAAAAAAAAAAAAAAAAAAAAAAAAAAAAAAAAAAAGAGGAGTATATTGAGATATATGAAGGTTTTAATGATTTAAAAGCTCTTTAATGGTCTTATTATATGTCTCTCCAGTGAAAACCTGCAATAATTTCATTCTGGAAAGGACTATGGAATTATTTCAGAGTATGAAAACAAATGAGAGTGCACAGACACCATACATGATATCTCATTTCAAACATCTTAAAAATTGTATGCTTCTTTTACAGGCTAGAGTCTTAATGAAGCAGATTTTAAATAATGGAAATGGGCAAAATAAGCTGCAACTGGGAGAGATTTGAACTAAAAGTTTTCAGATGGTCTTTTGATGCCCCTGCATAAAATCAAGCTACAACAAATGCAATTAACAGATAAAAGTAATCTTTTTTGCCTTAGCTGCTCTAATTCATTACTGTTTTAAAAAATGCAAATACTGAGTAGAAAGTATATCAATAGCAAGCTCATTATTGAAAATAAATATTTCTGTATCAGGAATAAGTAACTACAAACATGATACCAGTACCAGAGAAGAAAATTCTAGCTTTGTTTGCTGTATTTCTAGCTAAATTCTGAAAATCTCTTTATGAAAATCACAGTGTCTGTGCTTTGGATGCTTTTAGATCATTTAGATATGGAAAATGATTACTATTTAAATGGAGGAGGAGATTAAAGTCAGATAATTTTTTTAAATCTGAATGGAATGATCATAAGAAACAAAACTAAGTCTACTCTCATGTAACAGTTTTTGATTAAACAGTGTGGAAATATCAGATATCTATACCAATTTGGATCCCAGCACAGGCTGAAATTCCTATTGTTGCCTCATCTGTAGTTATTCAGAGATAATTCTAAGCACGTATAATAATAGACTTACAGCACTAATGACAGTGTTCACTGTCTTCCATGACACATGTTGTTCCCATTTGTTTTTTTTTTATTTTCCCCCTAATGATTGTGGGATGTTTTCAGATTTCTTTACAAATACATTATCACTTTTTACCTAAGAGATACACTTTTTATTGAGAGTGCTTGGTTCTAAGTAATTTATTTTTCCTGTCTGTCTCTTTTATAAGCCATATTTGGAATAAAAAGCATGAAAGTATTATCTCCTTATTTCTCACAGGAGATTAATTGGAGTTGGGAGCAGTTGCTTGAAAGTAAATTTTCAATGAAGCTTGTTTTTCAAAACTGCTTGTATTCACAAACCATCTGCCAGTTCCTCCTTAATTTACCAAAGCTTCTAGGACAATCTTGCCCTTTTATGGCAACAAAAGGCAAAACAATGCTGAGAAGTTTTGATCTGAAAAAAAAAAAAAAAAAAAAAAAAACCTTCATGGTTCTCTTAACAATAAAAAAAATCTATGAAAATAGAACAGTGGTTAGGCAAAGTTTCTTTTTCCAATTTGAGTGTTTTTTCCAAGTCTATTTTAAATGCAAGTTTATCTACATGTTTCCTATTAGAGGAAAATTCTACCACAAGTATATGGATTTGGGCCTGTGTCATGCTTATTCTGTTTTATTTTTTGTTCTCCCTACCTTTTTTTTTTCTGACCACTTGGCAGTTTGGTTTAGCCCTGATTATTGCTCCTGCTGGCTGGAAAGCAGAATGGAAGTTATTTAGTAGCATACAGCAAAGTTTGGAAAAGCTTTCTTATGTAATTGCAACTGATTGGAAGTGATCCTTTACATCACCTCTACTATATGCCAAGGTAAATGAAAAGGATTCTGGAAAACATGCATCCATAATTATTGTTAAATAATTTAAGTATTGTTAAATAATTTAATGACATCACTTTGACTTTTTCAAAATTTCATATGAATTAATATAAATATATTAATAATATAAATTAATATTATTCTTCTTTCAGTTTAAGTAAACTTTACCGCCTTTGGTCTGTTCTGCCCATCCTCAACTTTCATGCTCCTTCAATCTCTTCTAATCAGTGCATTTCTTTGTGAGCTTTGTTTTCAATCTTGTAGAATACATCCCATGAAAGCACTTCTATCAATTCATTATCCTTCCTGGATTATCACTCTGTTCACTATTAATTCATGAGATTGTTTCACCCCCTTCCTTGTAGATAAACATTAACATGTAATTATTATACAAATCCAAATGTGAGAGCATAATAACAGGAAAGCCATCTGAGGGAAACAAAATCACAGCAGTGACATGTTCTAGAAGAGGGCTGCAGCTGAAGATTAATTGGTGAGCACTCACAGTGACAGCAGATAACTCATGTGTTGCATTGACAGAGGGAATGAAAGAGCTGGAATCTGCAGATTCTTTGTCATAAATAAAGGAGATGGCTTTCTGCAGAGCAGTTCCTAAATCTGCTTACGTTTAAAATATTTTTCATGTTGAAAATAATTTGCTGAATACTATGCAAAATCTGTGTCGTTGCACTGTAGTCGGATCAATTCACACTCCCTTGGCTCTTCTATGTAACTTATATTATCAATCAGCAGCTGTGAATTCAAACAAGAGCAAACTTTTGTTGAGATCACATTAGTGGAGCAGCAAATGGGTTAATGGCATTCTGAATTTGTGCTTGGTATTTGCTGCTCAAATCTTCCAAGGTGTATAAACACAGAGGGCAACACTTCATCGATCTGGAGCTATCTTCTGTGTTTATGGGCATGTGTGTGCATGTGCTTTGCAGTAAAACTTCAAATTCCTTGGGGCACTAACCAGATTTACTGAAAGGGAAGTAGATTGCATTTTTTAATGCATTTTTACACTGGTGATAAACAGCTGAAAATTTCTGAGTGGGAATTTTTGCAGGAGATTATTTGTGAAGAGACTGACAAAAGTTAAAAAGAAATACTTTGAAGTCATGTGTCTGAAAATGGCTTCGTCTTTGTCAGAGATTTTAATGCGCTGCAAAGAGGTTCTGTGCAAAGTTACTTGTGCCGAGAACATCAGGGGATGAAGAGCACAATTCCAGTAACACCTTCAGAAAGTGATTCCAATAAATGAAAATGCACATACAATTAGGCACTAAAATATTCATAACATTTCAGCAATGGAAGTGTTATATTATAAGAAGGTAAGAGCAAAAGCAGATAATGAGGCATTAATAGCTAAATATTACATAAAGTACATTTGAATCAGACAGACAAAAAATGCAGCTCATATACTGAGTGTGGATTCCAAGCATCTAAATTCTCAAAGAAAGTATAAGTTGAGACTAAATTTCAAATTGAAAGGTATTAGGGGTTTGAGAAATTCAGAATGAAGTGGGGGCTTTTGCAGAATACAGAACTAACAATTTGATCTACCAATAGCTGGGGCACCTCATCTTTCAGATGCCATTGGTGTCAGGACAAATGAGTTTCATCAGCCTTTTAAGGTTCTGCTGCACAAACAAAAGAAGAAAAGACATCAAAGTTGCCTGTAAATGAGACACATGGGCAGCCTGGGTTTTAATCCTGGGTTGTTTTGTTTTTTCCTTCCATGCAAAAATTAAGAAGTGTTCTTGGGAAGAAGCACCTCTCTTCCCTGGAACTTCACTGACTAATGATGGCTGATATTTACCACAGTGAGGTAGGTTGAATGTGAGAGATCAGTAGTGGGAATTGTATCTTCCAGTCTCCTCAAGAGTATATAACAGGAACATGATTGATCCTCCCTCCTTCCCCAGACCCATTCTTCACTCTCTGTGAAAGGATAAACTTGGCTAACTCTGAAATCCACCTTGCAGTGCTAGAGTGGTTGTATCACCACACCTGGTAGGCTGCTGCAATGGTACAGTCATTCCAACCAAACCAAAAGCAGTGCATGCATGAATTACACAGGCTGTGAATTTGGGCATGAAGTTTAGGCAACCATTTGCAACCTTATACAGTTCCATTTAATATAGCAAAGGTCAGCACTGGAAATCAGAATCATGAAGTCTTCATCCTTCAAGAAACACTCTGCTAATCTCTTTCAGGCAGTACAGATGTGGAAACTCCTTCTCTCAATAATTGAAACCATTATCAAAACATTGCACCAAAAATCCTGCCCTGAATTTTCATTAGGAATATCCTATAAAAGACTCAGTTTTGCAGTCCTTGGCTTTCTAGTTTGCATGTCCTGAACAGTGAAATAATACTGAGAGCTGTGTGTGAAGGAGTTCATGTCCTTCCTTCCCATCATCATAGTCCAAATATGTTCACAAGTGGCTGGTGCAAAGTTAAATACAATGACAGTTTGGACTGGAGATCGTATTTATCTTTTGATGGACGGTGTAATTATACCAAAAATAATTAGGATTGGCTTGAAAAAGTGTCTATAGAATTGGCCCTTTTCAGGCATCCTTTTTACAATCATCCTGTCTGAACTAATAGAAAGTAAATAATGGTTAAAAGGTAATGAGGAGTAATGGACCTTAAACAGATTGACTGTTGATTGGGTACCACCAATTTGCAGCATTTGTTCTTCCTTCAGGGCCCTCGAGCTGTGCAGCTCCCTAGCAACAATGAAGTCTGCTCTGAGATATTCTCATACAGAAAAAGCTGCACTTGCCAGCACGGTATGGTGATAATCGAGCTGGCAACAGAGCTGAAATTGCTGTGCAACAAATACCCTCACATTCTGCAAGATGTGACTCTCTGCATTGTGCATGGCAGCCACGACTGTAAAGCCTTGCCTCTCGAGAAAATATTTTCATACTTTAATTTGTCTTCCATATGCAAAAGTTGTTGTGATTGGGAGGGGATGTGTGTGTTTAATCTTACAGTGTCAGAACACTGTCAGTATTAGAATTCTGGGGTGTTAATCTGCAATAATATACAAAGATATGTTTGGACAATCCAGATCTGGACTCCAACGTCTTCAAAATATTTGTGTTTCACTTCCTTGCTACGTTTGGATTTAGAGAAATATTTTCCCCCATGCCTTATTTTTTCATGAATGAAAGAAGACAATATTATTTACCTACATCACGGGGTTGAATTAAGGGAGACAAAGGGGGTAGTTTCAGTGATAAAAATCTTAATTATTGTACTATTTTGTGAAGTGATTAGGTAAAGATGGTACCGTAACTTTCATGCAGTATGAAAATAGGCAAATCTTGTCCTATCTGGTTCTATGGCTCTGTTAGCATTTTGTCTTGGTCTAGTCATACAGGGAAATGGCATCAAAAGTGCAACATTCCAGTCATCTGCTGAATTTCTCTCTGTTGGAAATTACTAAGAACCTGACTAACCTAACCCACCTTGTTGAAGTCTTTTTTCAGCATAGAACATCAAACCCTCAGTTAATTTTCCCTACAGTGAACTTTGCAATAAATTTCTCATCTCTAATTTAAATATTAAATTAATTTCCAAATCTTGTAGCTCTTTATATTATTTCCTGTAGTTGAAATTCATATTGGTTTTCAGCTTTGAGACAAGAATATTTTAATGTCCTATTGTGGACAATGTCTACAATATACACATACAGAATATACAATCAGAATATTATTCTGATTTTTGGCAGAATATCTCTCTCTTAAATAGTGTTTTCTGAATTCAGATCTTGAACTGTTTTCAGGGCTCTAATGTTGTCACTTTGTTATGTTCAAGTAAAATGTGTTACTGTATGGATGTTATATATTAGGTTTTTTTCTTTTTTTTTCCTTTTAAATGAGACAGGAATACTTCTAATTAAAAAACTGCATACATACCTGGTCTTGACAGCATTTATCCCTTTTTTACCATTTGTATCTTTTTCTATAACAAATGTGATTACAACTCCCACAAACAAGCATGTTACTTTTGATTTCTTTTTGGGTCACAAGCCTGGGACGCAGTCATTTATTTATCTGATAAATAGCATGCCCTTAATGGATGCCTCATCAATTCTCTGAACTGTTAACACAGATGTAATACCAAGCCATTCTGAATTCCAGCTCCTTGTAATTGCCTGCTTGTCCAAAAGTAATCTTGAAAAGAAGAATATTGAATTAATTTGTTACGTGCCCGTTAGCTAATTCCAGTTTTGAGCCTGGCAGTGTCAGGGAGCAGCATACAAAACACACGGGAAGCAAAGTGTGAGCAGGACATTGGCTTTAGCTGTGACTGCACTCTTACCCCCTTTCCTCTCTCCCTTCCTCTTCCCCCAGAGATGGGCTGCAGCCTTCGAGGTGTGGGGTAGGGGCATTTCACTCACACCCTGGCTTTGGGCTGGTAAATTAAAGTCCTCACTTGCTGTTAAAACTAAGTTTTGGCAAAGTTTGTGTAGGCTGCTGCTCTTCCTTGACTTGGCTCCCTCAAGGGTGAGGGGGTTTCAGTGCACAGAGTGAAGTAACCTCCATGAGGCAGTGATGGGGCTTTGCCCTAGGTCTGAGTGCAAATGCAAACCCTGAAAAGATCCAGTTTAAATGAAATACTGTGTACAAATAACTGCCTTTGATTTGGCATTAGCTTTGCTTGCTGTGGCTGCTAAGGCTGACGCAATTTAATCAAGGCAAGCAATTTTAAGTAGCCAAAGATGGATTTAAAGAGAGGTGGTGATTTCTGGGCTTGGATTTACCTGCCTCTGTGGAATGTGAATGGGAGAGCGAAAACTGGTCTTTAATTTTTATTGAGTGGCTTTGAAACAAGCCCTGTAGAGATAAATCTGTTTGGCACAAACAAATTTCTGTTCTTCTTCTGTTCTTCTTTTAATCTACCCTTGTGTGAAGCATGATAGCTGCTTTTACAAAGTGTCAATTTTCCAAGTCTTTTGGAGCTCTGTCTTAATATTAATGTGTTTTGACAGAAAGGAAGTTTTTGTTCTTTATGCCAGTTTTACAAAACCAAAATAATCTCTGATAGTGAAGCTCTGAGTCGATGTGTTCAAATTTCTATTCTCCTGGAGAACAAAACTTGGTGTCTGTTTCATCTGCAATAAAAAGAGTGCCAGGAGAGTGAAGTGTAGCAGGACTGGGTTTTCATATGTGCTCATTTTGGGGAATCCTGGACAGGTTTGAATTTATAAAGGCCTGATTCAGAAGGTAAATGAATCTGGTTTTGGTTTAAAAAATGCCAAAATGCTGCTTTACTCAAGACCATTGCAACTTAATCTAAAAGAGGGTTAAGATATTCCAGGCATTAAAATCTGGAAATTAAGTATTATTTCTCCTCCCTCCTAGAGAATTTGTTATGCTGTTATTAGCTTGTGAATTACATAATTATTTGAACTATCTGCATTTTCGCTTTTGAGGCAACCTAAAGTGTGTCTGTTGGAAGCTTTGAACTTTTAGTAGTGGAAACTGTTTTGGAGATCTCTGTTATTTTAGAAAAACAAAACAAAACAAAAGCAAACAAAAAAACCCCAAAAAAACCAAAGCAGACACACACAGACACAGAAAAAAAGAAAATAAAAACCCAAAAAATGAAACCAACCAAACAAAAAAAAACAAACAAAAAACAAAACTAAAAATTGCCTTCTGATCTCAGAAGTCAAATACAGTTTTTGTGCGTTGTAAGGTAAAAGTTTTGGGCAAATCTTCCATAGTAACCAGTTTCATGTGTCAGTTTCTCTACCTGGCTCTTCTTGTTCCCACAAGAATCATAAAATCATTGGCTGTAGATTGTAGTATATGTGTATTGTCACCAATTGGAGTAGATGTCTTTGTACTTCCCGTTCCTCTCCTCAAGTTACAGCACAATATGTGGGAACTTGCAGTACCACCTGATGATGAAGCTCAAGGGATGACTAAGACAAACACCAAGGAAATTATTGGGTATTTTCTCCTTTTCCTATGGTCCATCCCCAGTGCCTGAGAGGCAGTTTCATACCAGCTGTAGCCAGCTCAGGAGTAGATACATTTCAGCTGGGGGTGTGGAAAATACTTTCTTTTATAGCGATTTAACTTAGAGTATCTTTACCAGATGTGAGGACACCTGTGGTTTTTAAGGAGGGTCTCAGGTGTTTTATAAATAGTGCTGGGTGTAGCTTTGGGTTAATTTAAGAGGAACAATCCACATAAGAAGCAATGCTCAAGTGGTTTGTGAGTCTCTTCTGCCTGGCACCTATTCCTGGACAATTCCAGAAAGAGCCTCAGTGCAGGTAAGCATGCAGTAAGACTGCTCCAGGGTATTTTAAGTGTTTGTGGCTCATAGCTTCCTGAGTGGCAAGTGATGCCTGCTTTTGATTGCTGAGTTTTTATTTATTTAATTTTCTAATCCATCTTTGAAATGAGCTGGTTCATTCACACCTTAACTGTGGACTGTGTGAAGAATTATCTCTTGCTTTGTCTTATTTCTGCTTCATTCAGGGGCCCTGTATGTTTGTATTGGGGAAAAATTGTGAAGAGTGTGGGGTGGTTTGATCACTTTCCCATTTTGAATGTGACTTTATAGCCTTATGTAATGTCCTGCTGTGGTCAGCACAGTTTCAACTGAGCAGTCCGAATCTATGAAATTCTTCATCTTAAAAAAGTCTTGTGGGTTTAATTGTCCTTGTTACCTTCCTCCTTCCTTTCCTGACATGGATTGGTGGAAATATATGTGAGCAGCATGGATTTGTGCAGTGGCATTCTCTTGGTGTGATGGGATAGAAAGTATGTTATGGTAGCATGGACTGCAAAGAAGAAACTTGCTTTGCTCTGGTAGCAGTGTGAAACTGGAGCATTTTGTTGTCTGTATCCTGAAAGCACTTAGAATCAAAGTGCTGGAGCTGGGCACAGAGGAGGGATGTAGCACACAGATAAAAAAGAGAGAGCGTGTCCCATCTGCACCACCCAACTGACACGGGTAAAGGGTTTTAGGTTGTTTTAGAAACCTTCCCTGTTGCCTAGAATATCAATATCAGACTACTAGTAGGTGCTAGTTAATAAGGCCTTTTTTGGGTGAGATTTGGGATTGTCTTCTGATAATACTTATCAGGATATTATATTGAGAAGAAAGGAAAAGCATGCAAAATTGGGCGGAAGCTCCAAAGGTATTTGAAACCAAAAGGTATTGTGGGAAGACTGAAGGATGTGGAGGCTCTGGAATATTTTATGAGCAGCTAGACTTGAAGGAGACATTTAAACACATAAGTTATTGAATCACTGTTGCATTACAGCTCTACTGAATTATGTCAGAAATCCCTGGCAAAAGTTCTCAAACTTAGTGAGATTTCTGTAGTCCTAGTTGTTCCAGAATTGATAATAGACTGTGAATATTTTGTGTTAAATTTTAATAGCCTGTGAATAAGAGGATTTTAATTTCAATCCTGTATTTTGTATGAAAGTTGGAGTCAGCACGTGGAAGAAAGTCAAATCCGAGGTCAGTGGTTTGGAAGTTATTTTAACAGATATAAGCTGCAAAAACAGCTCTTGGTCCCCCGCTTTAGGCAGAAAAATAAATGAGATATGGTTTTTTGTTGTTTTCTTTTTTTTGTCTAGAGAATATAGAATTAGGGCCCAGATTCATAAATGGAGTGTGTTTGCTGTTGGCTTACATTTAATAGACTTGTTTTCTGAATAAAATCAAACACAAATTTCTGAGGGAGCAAATATAGCAATTTAAAAACACAACTGTCTGGACAGGCAAATCAAGCCATTCTTCAGCAGCACATTCTTGCACATGGGTGATATGCTGAAGCAAATAGAGCAGCTCTTAATCCTATGTCATCACTAGCTGAATTTCTGGATAAAAGGTTTTCACTTCTGTACAGATTGTTACCTTTTGTAAACACCCGAGGAATCACATTCTGTTAATATGGTATAAGCAGATTTTTGTTTTGCTTCGTCTCCTAACTCATTCAGACTTACTCACATGTGACTGATCTGCTCTGCTCTCAGCATCAAGTGCAAATGGCATTTGTGGGTTCTTTGATTGAAAAAGGCTTTCTTAGCTCAAGTTGTAATGTTACACTGATAGTGTAACCTGTGCAACACAGTTATGTTCTACTCAGCAAGCAAAACACTTGAGTCAGCAGGTAAATGCAGTTTGCAGTGGCATAAGCTGCCTCCTGTGTGTTTATAAATATGTATTTACAGTACACTTTCTTATTTATGCTTTATAAATGTATTAAACTAGGATATTTATCTTGCAGATTAAACAAGAGCTTGTTGTATATCTGCACAAAGTTATATCAAGAAAAAGTAATGTATTTAAATATGAAAAATCAACAATTGCTGAAGGACTATTTCAAATTTTCTTTCAAATAATTTTCTCTTTTTCCTCTTAATGCTTGTGCATTTTTTGTAGCTGGAGAGCTATATCTGCTGGTTTTGGCACTATTCAATTTGGTGCTATTACTATAAAGTTGCATTATTCGTAGCCTATTGTAAACATAAAGATCATCTGAAAGTTCTGATAATTTGTGTGTTTAGGATTTATGGTACCAAACATAACAATCATATCCCCTGATTATTTTGTAATCCAGTGAGCAAATAATACCAATCCAGCTGTTGCATTCTTAGTGAGTGAAGCAGAAATGAAACAATTTTCTCTGGTAAGGATGAAAATGCATGACTGTGGCCATTTTCCTAATGCAGATTTGTAATATATGCAGGCATAAATAGGCTCCTATCACTCTGCAGCAGCTGGTTGAGTGCAGACCCCTCATTAATTGGGCCATGCCACCATTCCCAGGCAGTGTGGATAAACAGGTGGAGAGCTGGAAAGCAGAGGTCAGACCTGATGACCTTGCATGTGGAGTATTCAGGGTCAGTGATCTAACATCTTAAAACCTTTGACAAACTTCAGAGTGACCCAGGGGACTGGATGCCCGTTTGCTCCTGTGATGAGTTAGAGGCAACCTTGGAGCAGAGTTTTCAGTTTAATTCAGAGAAATGTGCTTTGTGGTTCCTGGGGACACGTGTACAGGGATTACTGGAAGAGGTACCTGAAAAGCATCTCCCTGATCTGAAATAAAAACTTTAGGATAGCTGGACCTGCCATTTCTGCATGGCATGGTGGGTTTTGGTGTCACTGGCACTACCCAGTAAACATTCTAATGTGAGCAGAGCTATGTTTTATTAGGAAAATAGGATTCAGGTGTGGGATGAAGAATTACTGTTTTCAGAGTGTTTTCTGGCATTGCTGTTGTTGTTTCTAAAGTTAAATACTTTTGTTCCTGCTTTTGAAGTCTATGAATCCTTTCTTTAACTCTGCTGAGACTACTACACATAGTTGTGCAGAGCAGGTGTGTTACAGATGTGTGTAGTTTTAACTGCTTGAAATTGCCTGGTTTATCATCATGTGAGACTGATATTGTCTGCTGTGAAAATTTTCCTGTAGTCCTTTCAGTAATGTGACATTTAAATAAAACCTCTCTCCTTTTCTTTCATTTCCTGCTTATTAATGAGATCTTAAGGAGTTAGTCTGTGCAGCTGATCTGTGTTACATAGCTGTGTAAATAATGCAAAAACAAGTAAGATTTTAATCATCTTTGATATCGTGCTTTAATATGAAGGACACAACTGCAAAAATTGTTTGTTATACATCTTTGACATCACTTATATTGATCAGAATGCTCCTGTTAATGACTATTATATTCAGTTTGTTATATGTCCTTGATAAACCCACTTTAAATTTATTGTTATATTGGCCAAAAAGCTTCAAATCAAATAAATGTATCTTTGCACAACCCTCTAAATTGTGTCCAAGTTTTTTAGTTGTGACTGGTATTGCAAGCCAGTGTAGTATCCTTTGTTTTTTAAATACTTCCTGTGTACATATATTTAATAACTTGTCAGATGTTGAACAAATGTGCTCTCTTTATTTCCTTAGTTGCTTGTCGCTGTAAAATTCAAGAGATTGCACCAATGTGAAACTGAGGCAGGTTCATGTTGGGTTTGTTGATCACAAAGTATCTATAGCATTCTGTTTTCTGTGTCTATTGAATAAGTATAAATTATTAATATGCCATTAACTGGCATTGATTTAATAGGAGCCTGACAGTCTTTTTTTTTTTCTATTTTATTATTATTGATGACTTTTATATGTAATGGTGCCTTTTATGGTTGCTTTCATATAGAATTTAGCATCAGTGATATGTATTTATGTATATCATTAGTATAGTAGCATTATAATTAAAATGATGAGGGAGGAAATGTGCTTCCTCAATTCATGTGGTGTTATGATTTTGTTTAAAAATGAATGGCTGTTTATCTGAACTCTGATTCAAAGTCAGGTATCTCTCTTGGCAGATGTCAGTCCAGGTTAGCTTTTTTATTGTCAGGTTTTTTGCCCTGGAATGGAAACCCGTGATCTGTGTGCCAGCAGGCCTTGAACTACAGTGGAGTAAGGATTTTACAACTATGCTAAACTATAATTATGCTAAGTAGTTTGTGCAATGAATTTGGGAAGAAGAAGAGTAAAGATAAGGATTTCATGTCTGAAGGGCCAAGTTAATAAGGTCACTAATTATGTAAATACAATGAACATATTCATTCTTCTTTCAGTTTCCAGGCTAGTTGTCTGAATAAGTGATACAGTGCAGAATCTTGAGGGTTTTGGGGATTACTGCTGGTGAGGAACATCAAATGTTGTTTTCAGCTAGTGACTGTAGAGGTGGCATTGGCTGTGGAAGTTCCAGTTGGAAGCAAAGGGATAGGATAAGCTACTGACAGTTGCCCTGCCATCAGGAAAATAAAGCCTTACCAGACACTCAGTTCCCAGTTTAAGCACTTAGTTGTTCTGTGTGCTTAAATTATTAACCATCTCCTGTCCCCCCAAAATCTGAGATAATATGGAAAAGATACTGTGCTGAGCACAATGAAGTTTTTATTTCACATAGAGCTTAAAGCACTGTATTAAGCAAATTGGATGGAACATGAAACATCTTGATGTTTCTTAAGGTTTGCATGTCATTTTTTCCACTGCTTAAATGAAATCAATGCCAGTTGAGCTACAAATCTCGTATTAGGTTTGTGGCAGAACTTTGCTGTTTGATTTATTCACTCTCATCAGAAAGAATCTGTGACTTAGTGATGGGATACATTTCATATGCTAAACTTGTCCTGAGATTGGACATAGTGCTGAACACTTGGGCCAGATGTCAGTTAGGTTTGGATTTTATTTCTTCTTTTTAAAGTTATGTCTTCTGAACCACTGAGAGGGATTTGCTCAAAAATATATGCTGCTTCCAGTGGAAACCTCTTGATTGTTGCAGTTATTTTTCAAGATCACTTATTCATCCTGAATATCCCCTCTGACCAAATCAGTCAGCACTATACAAGGTGTATTATGCTTATTTCCACATCTCTGAAATACTGACATTCACTCTCTTTGGGTCTCTGCAGTACAGAAAAACTCCTCATTTCATTGAAACCTATAAGATATATGTTAGGGGATTTTAATATCTTTGCCTGCAACTCAAATTTAGACCATCAAATTCTGCTCAATTGCCTCAAATCCTGCATATGTCAGAAGTCTCTGAGAGCTTGAATTTCTAATGCTCATGTTCCCTCACTGCCTTATGTTGTGCTTCTGGTCCTAATCTGACTCACCTCAGATGCTGAAGTATTCGCTAGTGCCAAGACTAAAACTTGATAGGATTTCAAGACGTGGTTATTTTTTTTTCCTTCCTTGTCTGAAGGTGCGTGTTAACTTAGAGTGCAACATCCTTCCTGGGTCTCTTATATAAATTGCTTAATTGTAAGAAGGTTCACATAAAATATGACAGACACCGTCTCAGATTATACTGTTGCCATGGAGGACTTGAATTTAATTTCAGCTCCTCAGTGCTTCAGTGTGGAAACATAACAGCTTCAACAAAGAGGATTTGGAAAGCACCTCCAACGAAGAGCATAGGATTTTGGTTATTTAGGGGATAGGACAGCAATACAGCCTGTGAATGATTTCCAGGCAGCTGGGTTAGCTAAATTGAATTTTCAATCTGAATACTAAAAACTGTTCTGTGGAAAGAAAAGGGCCTTGTTGTTTCTCAGATCGTTGTTCTTGCCAGCTAAACCATGAATCTGGATTTGTTTTTGTTTTTAGTTCCATATGTGGCAAACACATAACTTAATATACTTGGATAAGTATCTCCTAGCCATAAAACAAGGAATGGGGAAGGAATTGTTAGAGAATTATTAGAGAATCCAGAACTAAAACTTTAATATCTTCTGGTGTTTTTTCTTGCAAGGGCCCATAATGGCAGGTTCAGGGAATATCATCTTTTTGTGCATTTAGAAAATTCTCATGCTGATAAAGAATTTATTGAATTGAAACTGTTTGTTCTCAACTTCTCTGAACTCAAAGAATTATTTGCCTAACCTAAAAAGCCAAACTATCATGGTTATGAAATAATTAAACAGCCTTGAAAGCTATCTACTTGGACAATAATGTCATTGTAGAAAATATCACCTTTTGTCATTCAAACTGTCATCCAAATAATTCAAAACCTAAGTGCAGTATATCAGCCATGACCACTTGGCATCTGTTTCACTAGAAATTGCTTATATAATTTGTTTTGCCTCTTTATTTTTGTACCTTGGGTTTTTGTCTTCAATTGGGTATTTTTTTCAAAAAAACCCACATTTGTTTCACTTAGGCTGCTTCTTCTTAAGAGGGTGGCAATCTAAGTTTGAAATTGGCATTTAGAATAACATCCTGACTCTCTCAAGCTCTGAGTGCTCTGCAGTCTGTTCTATCTTTATCAAGTGGGTACTGACACAATGAGTATTTTTAAGGGGTGAAATACATAAAAATTAAACTATTTTAAGATGCAAATATATTGTGGACAGCTAATAGATGTTTGATATTTAATAAACAGCTCTTTTTTTTACAATTCTCTGTGGTGTGTATCTATTGTTAGTTGATGACATATGCAACACAGCTGCAAAATCTTCTCACCTCTTCATGTTTTATAAAGAATAAAATACAACAAACCAATCACAATTCTGCCCACCATATTTTGAAAACCAAGTACTGAAATGCACTGTTTTAATACTAGGACAAGTTCTGAAAGTCTGTTGATGATGTTTTCTTTATTGCAGACCCAAATTACTTGAAAAAAGATGAAAAATTGAAAGTTGTTTTGTTATCTGTGTTCAAAAGGAGAAAATGAAAAGACATCTTGTAGTTGCTCTGTGGCCCTCAAGAATTAGGCAGAACTATAGACTCTTCAATTGTTTTACCTGGGAAATGAACACCTTTTGAGGTGTTTGTGTTCAAGCTCCAGTAAAATAAATAAAAAACTGAACACTTCATTTAGCTGTGTCTTAGTAGCATACTTGGAATGGCTACTGGGACTCTTACTTTTTAATCCAGACTAAAACCCTTGAAAAAAAAAACCCTGTTTTGTAATATGGGGGCACATTGACGCCTGGTCTAACACCAAAGACTAATAGAGTTTTGTCCTATTTCAGAATTGTGGTTTGGGGCAGCTCTGTCAAATACAAAGCTTTGAATACAGGTTTTAAGTATCAACATCAACTTCAGCCATTTGGTGAATTTACAGTTCAAAAACACAGTTTTTGTTTGAGGCAGTCAGGAGAGAGTGGAGATCCATTTTAAAAATCATCTCTTTTTGATTCAATAAACTGTGTACTCTTTAAACTTGTCTTGAAGGAAGCTACCAGACCCCGAAATCATATTCAAGCTGTGTGAAACATCAAGTGACACAGCTGCCTTCAGTGCAGTGATGTTTTGAAGGAGCAAAAATGCTGAACAAACCCAATCATCGCTGCAATCTTTCATGCTAACCCACCATTAGGGTGTTCTGGTGTCTCAGTTTATGTTCTAAGAGGCTTCAAAGTTGGTAATCTTTTGCAAAAGTCTGTTTTAACCAGCCTGCTGTAGTGTGTAGCCATACTGTGAAAAGGAAAATGCCAGTGAAATGGTCTTATCTTGGTCTGAATACTATGATATAGTTAGTGGGAAGGAAGACATAGATTTCTTTTTTTTTTGTGGGGAGCGGGATATCCTCTGGTTTTGGAGTGGTGATTTGTGTGGCATCAAGGATTTTGTTATTTGTATATATTTATATAAATAAATAAATATACTACTTTCTACGATCTTTGGAGTAAGATCTAAAACTAAATTAGTCTTATATTGTCTAGGAGAAAAACTACGATTTCTATTTTTTTATAGCTCCAGCATGTTTGGTTCTGTGATGTAATTGTTGCTAACAGAAAGGTCTAGTCTTAAAATGCTCAACCACATTGAAATTGTAAGAGTTAAAACAGGCTCTAAAGCAGCAAAAAATTCACCTTAAAACTAAATAATAATCAGAATAAAAAAAGAAGCTAAGAGATTTGGTGTGTATGTGTAAAAGCTGCTCTTTGCTCCAGGCACTAGCTTCCTCCCACATCTGGTCAAGAGTGTATCTTTTTGAGGTCAGATTGTAAAATACTTGAAAAAAGAGGTGAGATAAAGTTGTGTCTTACTTGTGTAAAGCCAGTAGACTTGTTTTGGTTTAAACTGGTGTTACTGAATTTAGATTTTAGCCCAGAGCTTTACTGTAAGAAAACACAGGTATTGAATTCATGCATCCAGGAAAAAAAACTTCCTTCAGGTTGACCCTTCCCCCACTACTTCTAGTCAGATGTGCTTATTTTGCTGTGACATTTAGGTGTAGAAGTTTTCTCAAGAAATTAAGATGATGTGACAGATTACTGTATGCACAAGAAAGAGGTGATGACATTTCTTCCTTGACAGAGAGGAGCTGTATGGTGATACAAGTTTTATTTTAATATATATCTAGTTATGAAATGTGCTTTGTTTTAGATTGATTAGAAATCCGTGAAGAATAGCTGATGTTATATTAACATTGATGAAGAGCATGCCTACTGCATTTGGCATGCAGTTGCCATGGCAACCGTACTGTAGAGTGACCCAAATTAATTTTCCACCAGTCACTAAGTGCCCTGTCAGGTTTTTTGGGTTTTTTTTTTCCTTGTGCTAGGGATAAGCAGGCTCTAAAGTACTCGGGGGTTTTTTTGAGGAATCTTGCCGTGTGATTTGGCTCTTGAAAGCGATGGCTGAGCTATGTTAATCAACCAGAATCTCCCACCTTCGTTTGTGCAGTTGAATGCATGCTATTTAAACCTCAGTATTATCGAGAGAATCACTTGAATGAATACCAAGTAATTGAATGGAAGCAAATGTACAATATCTTCATGGTAATTGGAGTAGACAACCTAGAGTACGGTCGTTTGCAACCTCTGGCTTTGCACTGCTCTGCTGCTTCCACATCCAGGCTTCCAAGTCCCTCTTAGAGAGCAAGTCTTTACTGAGCCTGATCAGAAAGGGAGCAGAGAATGCCGTGCTCTGCATATTTCCCTCTCTCTCTCCAGAATTCATTAGCAGGGTGCTCAGTGAATGCCAGTAACCATCCTTTGGTAATAAAAGGATGCGAACTCCTGATAGAGATATTGGCTGCTTATGACTGGCATGGAGCTGATTCCCACTTCCAAATGCTCTTGCTTGTGTAGCTGGTTTGTCGTGTGACACGAAGTCAGCCCTTCAAGTTTAAAGTTACTACCCTTAATTATTTGTCACCATCTTATAACACAGCATTTTGGTGCCTGGCAATGACCAGGATGGTGATTTCTGTCTGTATTTCCCCTTGCTGGATGTGGTTTTGCCTGTCTTTGTTCCCAGAGGATTTCCATCTCTGTGTCAATGAATGCACCTTCCTTACTTGAAGCTTGTTTGTGCCTTGCCTATTTTTGCAGATTTTTCTTCTGGAAGGATCATTTCTGTATGCAGAGTGAGTGCATCTGTATTCATATACACCTTTGTAATATGTAAAACAGTGTAATTGCTTTGTATTTTCATAGATAGGGATGAAGCACCTTAAAAACAGGGTCTTAAAGCACCATGTGCACAAAAATTTTGCAAGTATAATGTGTAGGTTTGCTGCTAACTTTGTAATAACTGTTCAGAATATATGATATTGTGTTGCTATGCTATCAGCTTATATCCAGGCAGTTCTCATACTGTCTGATTTGTTCATTAACACAGAGCTCTTAGATTGCTTCTGGTATTTGATAGGTTATTTGCAAAAATTAAAGAAACTAAACTTCAGGTATAAGACATGATTTTGAGAGGAGAATGTCTTTCACTGGCTTTCTTTTTTAAACCATTCTGCTGATTCAACCAAGATGAAAATTGTATTTATTACTTACAGTATGGGCTTTACTTACTAACTTCTTGACAGGAATATGTAGAATCTCTGCAAGCATAATATTGCATTCAAACTAACACAAAGCTTTTAATCATGAAAACATTACCTGGTGTCTCTGCATTTAAACCCTTCAAAATGCTCGCATAGCAACTACAAATGTGTAAAAAAAACTCTGTTGAGTTTGTTGTATTAATAAATAGACAAGAATTCCTGCTGATAATGCCTGTTGTCTTACAGCTTTTGAAGCAGGATTTTGCGGTGTTTTTCTGAACATCTTTTGTCAAGTAGCCTTTAAAAGAATAAAGCTGTATTTTCAACATGAAGCCAGTTGGCTGATTCCAAACACCTCATCAGTTAAAGTATATTTATGTGAACTTGAGGCTTGGGAAAACTTAACCTTACATACTTTCAGTTTTTTTTTTTGTTTTTTTGTTTTTTTTTTTTAGAAAGAGTAGGACAGTCTCTCCATGTGTGGTGAAATGGATTTAACTGGATAGGGTATGTATCCAATTACAGAGCAAAGCACTGGGCAATCCAGAATGGTCTCTACCTTTGTTGTGGGGTAGTGGCTTTTTAAAAGGACCTGTTTTAAAGACAACTGAAAACATGCTGTTGATGACTAATTGCATTCTGCCTCTGAAATATTAACTTCTGTGGAAGCCAGGGTAGTTATGGGAAAAGAGCTTTCAAATATCTTGTCTTTGAAGACATCTTTTAAACTCTGAGAATCAAATTTCCTTTTGACTCATAAAAGCAGGAAGGGTATTGAGGGCTGAACATGTACCTTTGCTTTGTATTTTGCAAGTGGTTGCTGAGATGAGAACATCTAGTGGTATACTCACTTTAAAGCCTTTCTGTAATCAATATGCATAAAACAAGTAATGAAAGGCAGGGATAAACTGGGAGGGTGGAGTGGAGGATTTTGCACTGGTGTTCTTTTTTCTGTCCTTATGAACTGCTGAGACCATTGGAGTGTCATAATGAACTCTCGTGTGTAAAATGTTGCCCTTCCAGTATTAAGGAAAGTAAATGGACTACTTCTAATATGAGGGGGTGAAATTGCTGACCCAGGATGTCCTTTCTAGTCCCCTGTTCTAGGCTACGTTCTTTGACATGATGGTGTTGGAAGTGTCTTGTTAAAAATTTGTAATAATCCAATCCATTGTAAAAACAAAATGTCTGTTTCTAGACTCAGAAGAGTAATGTAGTGAAGTAGGTGGAAAAGAAGCTCCATCAAATTTTAAGGAACATACCAGATATCTGGAAGACTTATTCAAGAATAAAAAACTGTGTGATTATGCTACAATACTCTGTAGTCAAATATTGCCTTCCTTCTGATCCCTGTCCATGAGTGTGGTGTGTAACAGCCTAAAAGACCCTTCGATGTCTTAGATTGCTTTGTCTCTGCTCTGTTCTTGTGCTGAGGGAAGCTGAGTAAATGCCATTATCAGAGCCTTTTTATTTTTTTTTCTTTTTTCCATTAGGCCTTACGCCTGTCATTGAAATTGGAGGTGCATTATAGTTCTTTGCAGCAAGATTTGTAATTTGTTAAGAAATGGTGTAAGAGATTTGACTCATTCCTGAATGGCTTTAATCTTTTCAAAATGCTGTTTTTGTGCAGTTCTAATGCTGATCCCAAAAGCCATTAACTGAGGTTGTAAAAGGCTACATCCTGAATGGAATACTTGTCTCCCTCTATATGCATTGCAATACATTATTTATTTGCATGGAGACCTAAGGCTATTGCATCATGACTCTTCAAACCCACTGTGTTGGAAAAGGAGAAGAAGCCTTTCCTCTGTGCCTGTGTTTACCTGTAACAGAAAGTGGGGATTCTTGCCAGCACCTGCAAGAGGGACACAGGACTCAAAAAGGTTAAAAAAAAAAAGGGGGGGGGGGGGGGGGGGGAGGCAAAAAAAAAAGAGACTCAATTTGTTAGTGTCACCTCATTANCCCCAAAAACCAAAACATAAAGCTCCAAGCCAGACATAGCATGTCTGTCCCCCTCTGCCCTTCCTCAAGAAACCCCAAGCTCTCAAGCCATTGCAGTGTCTCTTATAGTGTCATGGTTTCCTTTAGATCTTTCCAATAATCTAAATTTAAGAAGAAGGGATGGAGGAAGCCACAGTACCCAATCTTCTGATTCTGCAGCTTCCTATCTCTCAGATTCTGAATGCTTGCCTTGGAAACACTGTGGGTTGTCTGAGTCTTAAAAAGGCAGCAAAACTGATGTCTTTAGCTGATGTTTAATCAACTTGAAAAACTTGGCTCAATACATATGAAATGTATGTTGAAAATTAATGCATATCAATGAAAACTATTCTGGTCATTTTGGAAAGAAGGCAAGAATAATTCAAAGACATCATGAAGCTTTAATAAGCATAATGCTGAGATGCCTAATAAAGGTGGAAGATCTGAAGATTCTGAAATGCTTTAAACTGCATTTTAATATGGAAGGGGTGTTTTTATTCAGTTATTTTAGCTACTCTAACTGTTTTGAAGCCAATATCAAGATTTAGGTGATAAATTCTTTGGAATTTGAAAAGGAAATAAAGAACAAAGGTAGGATATACAAAAATGTGCTGCAGGAGGGTGAATATGTACATGTGCCTACATGTTGTAGTGCTTAAATATAAATTTACTCATTTTCATGTGAGTGTGATAAGGCACAGATGAAAGGAGTTCTATTTAGAGACCCGAACAAGAGTTTGTGATGATGTTTTAAGAAATTACTTGCCCCTTTACTGTCTCCAGTTAAATGGTTTTGTTCCTCAGGTAACACTCACAGCTATTACCTGTTGCCAAGTCCAGAAGACTGAGGCTTCATAACCAGCTGCTGAAGACTGCTTAAGTGCTTTGTAATATGGTTTAATTAAATGTTGTTTAGCTGAGGGGAAGGGAAAAAAAGGCAATTAAACATGCTTAACTATTCCAGTTTTAGTGGAAAGTCTTATTTTTCACTGTTGTTTCTAGCACTGATTGA
Source organism: Promerops cafer (assembly GCA_013398275.1). Taxonomy (NCBI): domain Eukaryota; kingdom Metazoa; phylum Chordata; class Aves; order Passeriformes; family Nectariniidae; genus Promerops; species Promerops cafer. The sequence goes on along the minus strand of VZSE01004172.1, from coordinate 1,011,331 downwards.
GGAGGAATATTTGTTCTTTAAGTTTGGGGATTGGAGAAAGAGGTCATATATGAATGTTGAGTGACTTCATACAGAACTATTATGTTTTCAGGGAATAAAGCAAACATTTTATTACGTCTGTCTCAGTTGTAGGCAAAATATTAAAGCTTAATTTCAACCACTGCAGAAAAGAGAGGGGTTTTGTGTTTCTCCTGTTCTACCTCATTTTCTATCTCCATTCAGTGGTTGGGGAAAGTCAGAGCAGCACCCAGAGGGAGCTGGGTGCTATGCTAACTTCAGGCCCACTTGCACAGAGGGGGTCTTGGAGCAGGGAGGTTTGGCAAAGTTACTTTAATTTCTAGGTGTTGAATAGATCAATTTCCTCAGAGCATGCAGGAGGAAAGCTGGGAGAAGAACAATTTTCTGTGGAAAGCAGTTCTGAACATGTTTGCTAAGTCTTTTTAATGAGTGATTGTAGGATGGCAAGCATGTAGTGGAACTCTGCACTTTCCACAGTACTGCAGTAAATCTGTGGTGATAAAGCTTGAAAATGTTGTGGGGGAAGTGGGTTAGAGTAGTACCTATGGAAGAGGGCAGGATGTTTATTAGCTTGGTCAGATTTCTGCATTCTCCAGAAACAGATGCTACTGTTTAAAACCTTTCATAATTATACATGTATGCAATGAAGCACTGTTTGTTCTTAATGCTAGGCTTGTTTTAGCTTGAAGAAGACAAAAGCAGCAAATACACATAATACAAGAGAAGGCAGTAATAAAAAGGGAAGTAATAAATACTGGGTTTGAATTCAAATTGCTACCACTCAGGGTAGCAAGGTTTGTAGTATGTGAGGGATGACTAAAAGATTAGGCAAATGTAAAATGGACTGACAGACTTGAAGGAGGGGAAAGGGGAAGCAAATGCATTGCTTGCTTTAATTAGCCAAATAACCATTTTGTAACTGCTTGACTTCAATTTTGTTACAATGATTTAAAAAAAAAAAATAAAAAAACTAATTCGGAGAAATGTGATGGTCAAGAAATGCAATACAGCCTGGGATTTTTATTTGAATTCTAGAGCTGGTGTTGAAAGGAGCCTGTGAGCAGATAATTTTTGTTGTAGATTATGTTCTAGTACAAGTGTTCATGAACTAGCATATTGTCCCTGACTGAAGAGTCAGCAGGTGTGGTTCTTTGCTCAAGTAGCTAAATGCCATCTACTTTGTTCACCCCTGTGAGCAATTAGTTAAGGAAAAATTCCTTTAATATGGACTGTTTGGATAACTTAGTGAAGTTTCTCAGTCAGCTGTCCTGGTAAAATAAGGACACAGTGCATAAAATAGTTTTTCTGTGACTGCCATCATCTCAGAAACTGGACACTGTTGCATAAAGGGATAAAAATCACTTACCTGACCCTCGGAAGTGTTTGTGGCAGAGCTATTCACTGAATGCAGAGTTTAATGGTTTCAATAACTTACCTTTAGCATTGTCCTGTCATGTACTCACAATCCCATGCCACTTCGACCAAGTTGCTGCTATCATTGGGCTGCCTCTGTGAGTTAAAAACACCACAATTGTCAGCTGGGGGCTTCTTGCCCAAGAAATGCTTTCCTCTTCCCCTGTGCAGTGGCTGCAGGTGAGCTTTGGAACCAGGCCACGATTAAGCGATGATTAAAAAATATCTTTTTGGATCTCTTTTTGGCCCTTTTGTTGGCCTGTGTTGCCATGTAGCAGGATGGGAGTGTCTGTAGGAGGAAAGCAGATGCTGAGAGTGTGTGGTAAGGCAGATAAACCTGCTCTCAAACACTCCTGAACCTGCTTAGGCAGCTTATGAAACTGTGGCTTCATGGGAGTAAATAACCTTGTTTGGGACTGAAGTCCTTGAAAGTCTTCCAAGATCTGGCCTTTCTGATCTGTATTTCTGAACCAGAGAAAATCTGGTATTTGCTTGAAAGTAATGAGAGTAAATTTGAACTATGAGTTCAAATTTAGTTTTGTGAGAATGGAGTTAAATTTTCTATTTATTAGTCAAAACAACGAGCTAGATAACTCATAATTCTTAAACATGCATACAGGCTTGCCACGATGACTGGACTGGCTGTTTAAGCATTTTGGTCTTGACTACAGCTCTTTTGGAGACCATTTGCCAGTGGCTTACTTGATTGTTGGGTGACTAAACATGCAAGACAAAATCCAGTCTTTGTTTTTTTGCTCCTTGAGTGCCTTTCTGAAATTGGAAGCCAGTGAAAAATGATCTACCTGTAAGTAAACATTCTGCTACCAGAGAAGGAGGTAAGAAAGAGGATGTTGTTAGCCTTAAGGAATCTTTCTTTAGCAGGAGGTAATGGGACTGGTGCTCCAAGCCAAGATGAATTACTTGTGCAGCTTGTAATTTATTGAACCCTGTGGTCTTCCAGAATGATCCAAATTGGAGTTACATCATGAATGTATTTGACACCTATTTTTCTCTGGAAGCTGTAGCTCACCTTAATGTTTTCACCAATGGGTTTTTCTTCTGAGTTACAAATCCCTGTTGTGTGAGCAGTCAGAGACTAAAGTAAATACTGGTCTCCCTTGCACATTTACAACAATATCGACATATAACTCAGGAGGCTGTAAAGTCCTTTAGTAAGAGAAGCTCATTACACAACTGAATTCCAATTCTCATCTTCCTGGACCACACAGCAGAAGCTGGCATTGCTATTTCATGTGAGACAATTATATCATGTTATGTGGTGCAGTGAGTGAAATTTTCTGCTAAAATGATCAAGTGAAAGTTTACTGTCAAGGTATGGAGCCTGCCTATTTTCTTCTGGTAAAAGCCATCATTAGTTCATAAAATGCATTATTGAATGCAACATAAACTAAAGTTAGCTAATTTTCCTTTGAAGGCAGTGAGTCTGACAGCATTGCATTTTTAAAGACCTTTCAGAAGGCTATGGAAGTAAAAAAAAAACATATTTTTTTACTTTTCTATTCCGATTAGTTAAATGTGCTCTGTAGATAATTTGCTATGCCATGTGATATATCTAATTGATCACTGGATGGTGTCAAGAGATGGTCCCCTGTTGCTGAAAGACAGAAGTCTTTTTGGGAATCCCAGATCAGTTTTGTTTTACAGTAAGCCACAGGAGATCAGACTCTCAACTCTTGCATGATTCACTCCAGTCCATAGCTCCTTTTCAGTTTTCTATGTTTTTGCCTGAAAATCAATCCATTCTTTCTTGCCTGTAAAAGTGTGTTCCATGTATCTGAATAGGAGGGATGTTCTAAAATTGATTTCCAGGCACTATTGAATGTGAGATTTATGCTTTTTGTTATAACTGTAAGGACACAGCTGCAGTTCTCGCTTGTTGAGATTTGACTCTGTAGTGAAATTTCTGGTGCTCACAATCTTGCTCCCAGTGAGGGGATTGCCAGCAGAAGTGTGCTGCCTGTCTCAGAAATATCTATCCCAAAATTATTAACAGTATTTCTGGGAAAATTAATAGGGGAAGGAAATTATGTTCATGATTTTAACATTTTTTTCCTGTTTTCTCTATTAAAAGAGACACTAAATGGAAGTGAAAAATCATTTGTTAGCTCAGGATAGTGAAAAGAATATAAAGGTGAAGGGGCTAAGATAAGATACTGCTTGTTTTCCTGATAATTTAGGAAGTAGGTGTGATGTCAGAGTGAGCATGTCCTTGCTGAAATTTTGAAAACCAAGCATTGCTATGGGAATACTTTAATTGTATGGATTTTCCTAAAATTCTTGCAAGTTGACAACTTCACAGTTCAATATGTCATTGCAAAGTAACTTTGTAAAATACTTTTTCTTAGTTACAAGTGAGCCAGTTGCTTTTTATGTGTTCTATTTTTTTTTTTTAAAAAAAAGGAAACTCCTGACAGTGAACATTAAGAATTAAATATTTTTGGTATGACCTCTTAATGGAGAGACTATTTACAAGAGCATGTAGTGACAGGACAAGGGGGATTGGTGTCAAACTGAGGGAGAGTAGGTTTAGGTTGGATATTAGGATGAAATTCTTCCCTGTGAGGCTGGTGAGGCACTGGAACAGGTTGCCCAGAGAATATGTGTATGCTCCACCCCTGGGGAAGGGTTCAAACTAGATTGGCTAGGGCTCTGAGCAACCTGGTCTAGTGGAAGTTGTCCCTGTCCATGGCACGGAAATTGGAACTGGATGTTGTTTAAGGTCCCTTTCAGCCCAAGCCATTCTCTGATTCTGTGATTAGTTATTTCTGAAGCCTTCTCCCTATGCAGAAAGTGAACTCGAAGGCAAAATCCTCATGTAACCTCTGGAATGTAAGGATCTTAGACGTCTATTCAAGTTCAAGTAGTGAAAACTACACAGAAAAGCTGACTTGTGAGAAATGCTTCTTATTCCATTAAGCATCCTGTGGCCATTTACAAAGAAAGTGCTTAAAGGGTTTTCCAAAAATCCACTTCCCGTTAATCTTGCCAGAAACTCTTGGGCAGTATTACTCAGGGAGTTTAAACTGGGCCAATATTGTGGTGCATACAAATTCAAAATAAAGACCACCCAGAGGAGATAAGTGAATTAAAGTAACAACATGAAGTCAGGTTCTTTTTGCAGGAGACTTGCTGGTTGCATGATCAGCTAAGATAGTAATGGAAAAAAGGAATGTAGGAGTGTCTCTTTGAGTCAGTCTGTTTGCCAACAAATGTCTGCGACCATGCAACAGTGTGTGTTTCTTTCCCAGTAGAGATTTATATATTTTTGATACCATATTCTAGGCTGTGATCTCTAATTTAAGGATGTCTTTGTTAGGCCAGGGATGAAATGTCTCTAGCCTTCATGTTTTGTTTCCAATGGGATGTCCAGCATCAGTACCCAGGGAAAAAATAAAAGGATAAACGTGCAGTGAAGTTTTTCAGAATAAGATTCCTGGGTCTGATGACCTACCCCTCAGGGAAGGGTGGCTTGAACTATGGATATCTTGGTGTTTAATTGGCTTTCAAATCCATGAGAATTTCCAGACCACTTCTTGATACCACCTCAACATTCTGGAATGATGTAAGCCCCAGCAGCAAGGTTTAAAGATTTTATGAATTATGTATTTCTCTTTGTTTTGTCTTCATGGAAACTTAGGATCTACAATAATAAATCAAAACCTAAAACGACTGGGTAGCACATGAAGATGACATGAAGTAAGGACATGATAGATTGTATCTACCACACAGAATTAGGAAAAAAATGTTTTATAATATTAGTCTCTAGGTTGTACAGTAGTAATGAAGGCTAAGCTCGTGGATCACTAGCAATCTGTAAATGCTGTCACCTGCAAGTTTTAAAATTGAAATAAATATAAGCATGAGGTGGAAAAGACTCAATGCAAAGTACTGCAAACACTATTAGTATTCAAGTTTTTGAAGGAATCAGATGATTTAAAAGGTGGCTCTTTCTTCCTTTTCTCCAAAAGGAAGTTTTTTGGAAGGTAGAAGAGTAAAGCTGCAATGGTGATATGAAGAAAAAAAGTAATTGAGGAATTGAGAAGAGAGAGTTCTTTTAGTGTCATAAAACTCATTTGTGCTACTTTCCCACCTGTGAGGGTGTGCAGTTCCTTGCAGTCTCTCCTTTGCAACCCCCTTCTATGCAGAATGAAGTAGGAATGTTTCCCCGTGCTTAAATATAAACTATGGATTGATACAGACTTAGAAGTGAGGGTCTCTAGGTGACCTCCTCAGTCTGAGCTCTCAGATTTGCAAGTCTTGAACTTTATGGAGTAGTGACTTAAAAAAGAAGGCTACAAAAATAAGTCTTTCCAAGTTTGGGAAGGGGAGAGAGAGAGAGTATTCTGGTTTTAAAAGGTGGGAATTGCCCAGTAAACTTAGTGCAAGGGAATATACCAAAAGCTTATTTTTGAAGTCTATTTAGATCCTGATTTTTAAGAGTATCACATGGAGGAATAGTTATTAGAATGGGTATTCTGTTGTAGTTCCCTTGAGTGTGCTAAAAATTCAAGTATTGTAGGAAAGCAATACAAAAAATATCCTTTTCAAATAGAAAATGTCTAGTATTTATAAGAATCACTGTGCAGGTTAAAGTACCCTTGGCATTGCTGATGGGATTTTTAGATTTTATATTGGGATACATACTTATAATTCAGCATTGATTTAACTGTGAAAGTGGAGCAAAAGGAAGGGAGAAAACTCCAGTTGCCTTTAACAGGCCCTATGTTTGCTGAAATCAGTAGAGCTCTTTGCTATATTAGGTGCATAGCTATTTAATGCTGGGAGACTTTGAAGTACTATTCTGAATACTTAATTTAAGCCCCAGTTACTATGCAAAACATGCTCCTATGAAAATGATGCCTTATTTCAGAGCTATAGTGGATTTTGTACAAGAACTTTATAGAAAAAGGTGGGAATTTATTCATATAAAGAATACTGTAATGTCATACAGAGTAGTATTAAGTAGTGTGACCTTTATTTATTAATGAAAATATACTTAGTTATTTAGAAACTTTAAAAACTTTAGGGGACAATCATTTGAAGATTCTGTCACTGTATAACTGACTCATCATCTGGAAATGCTGACCTGTTGTTTCTCAGAAATTTTGACAACCATCTACATTCTTGGCATTTACTTTGTGTGTGTGTGTGTATTCCATCGCCTTTGTTCTTTGATTAACCTTCAGGGTCTTTGGTTTTTGTTTTTATTTATTTATTTTTGGCACTGCTTACATCATGTTGCCAGAAGGTCTGAAAAACTAATTGCTAGGTTAGAAAATGAATGATGCAGAGCTGTGTAAAAGGAGACGGCGAGAACAACTGCTCTCTTGTTCAGCAACAAGCGTGCTTCAAACAAGGACTAAACTTTTTTTTTTTGGTTCACAGTCATGATGTCAATTTTGCTTATCTAGGTATGTTTCACTTTCCCTCTGAGAAAGGAAAATAACCAAAAATGGCTTGTGTTCACTGTTTTGGAAAGGCATGCTTAAGTGAGGAAATGAACTTTAATTTTCTTTTGGTCTTGTCTGTACTTCAGCCCTTGGGATCTCCTGAGAAAGTGCAGTAGGCATGTTCAAAGGGTGTTTAGATTAACCCTTAGAGAAATCTATGTGAAATTAGATTTAAAATGCATACTCAAAGTACCTTGTAAGGGAAGTTGCAAGTATTTCTTAATTTCTAGTTTGAAACCCATTTTATATATATATATATGTGTGTGTATATATATATACACACACACACGTACAGGTAAAATGCAATCTTTTTTTGTGGTGGTCTTGAAAATGTTCAGGACACAGTCCCTCAATTTCTGTAAACTAGCTAGAATCCAATATTTGAATCTGTGCTTTTCACTTTTATCAGACCTTTGTTACCTTCAAACATCTTTGTTCCACTCCGCAAAAAACAGCCAAAGTAATCAGGGAGAATCTTCAGTGTATGTGGCTTTGATTGCTAAGGAGAAACTTGAGCTGAAGGCTCAAGTAATGTTGGTAGTAGGAAGAAAAAAACACTTTTATTTGGTTTTTTGGTAGTAAAATTTGATTACCTGTTTGTGAAAGAGGAGGTGGGGGAAAAACCCACTCTGTAGTTGCTTTTTGTATAAGGCATTTGCCATCAGTTCTGAGTTTCCCTTTTAGAATGTTTGGACAATGAATGTGCTGGTAATAACTTGTTCAAAAATTAATAGAAATGCAGATGCTTTCAAGTATAATATCACAGATTCAACTCTCTGGAACTAATATGTTCAATTGGATCTTATTTTGAAGAGTGCCATAGCACCAAGTAGCATAGCAACAGCTTCTTTCAAGAGATTCCCAGTGAATATGTGCATAAGATGTTTCTTGTGTTGTCTTCCAGTCCCTTCTCTATCCTTGTCTCTTTTTCTTGGTTTCAGTTCTCAGTGATTCTTCTTTCTTTGTCTTCTCAGTATATATTCTCTGCCCAATTCAGTCTTTCCCAGTCTGCTGAATTTTTGTTGCTATCTATTCTATCTTTATTTTTCATTTTATTTTCTGGTTAGATGAACAGAGCTCAAGGAGGCTGGGCAATAGTAGAGACTCTGAATGCAACTTTCATGGTATGTCTAAATGCAGGTTGACAGCAGGAGAAGGAGGAGAAGAACTACCTTATCTTGTGTTTTCTGTACTTTACCTTGCTGGGTTGTTCAGGATGCTCCTGATTTATGTGTGGAGAGAGCTGTATTCCTGTATTTATGTACAATAAAATTGAGAGAAGTAAGTCTCTTACTGAGAGGACAGGAAAGGCATAAGAAGAGAAGTGGCTAAGGAGAAGCCTTGCTAAACATGACAAAAACCTTGTGGACCTAAAGTCTTGAATGGATGAGCAATGATGATCTGGTTAGTGGTGCTGAATTGTAACTTGAGGAAGACATGAAGGTGTTTGGAATATCTTGGTGTTTCCTAGGATACAAGGTGATGTTTAGCTGCACAATGATCTGTTGGGCAATCTTTGTTCAGTCTTGCATTTTAACCTTGCCTTTTTATTGTACTCCTGTTCTTTTCAGCACTGCTGCAGGTTAAACACAAATAAGGTTTTGAAGGGAATTTAACTGAAGACCAGCTGCATGAATTACCTACTTAGTGCATTCAGCCTTTTGAATTTTCTTCCTAATCTGAGGTTTGGTTTGCCTGTGCTCATCCTGCTTTCATATGCATCTTAAATGACATTGATTCTCAGTTGTACTCCCAGTGTTTGAGGTGGTCGTGTTTTGATGGAATTTTGTTTCATAATTCACTACTGCAATTAATTCCTAATCTTTGGGTACCTTAAGACAAAACTGCTTTAAATGAACGTGAGCCAGCCATTCTGTGATATGATAAAGAAGGGTGCAGAAATGTGGGGGTGTGTGAAGCCCCATGCTTGGCCTGTGCCAGGTGAGCACTGGGCTGAACTGAGAGACCCTGCAGCTCATTTTGTGACCCATCTGTACAGTTTTAAGTGATGTTGTAGTGTGGTGTGCAGCTCACATTTCAACACAGCTGTCTGTGTTTTAAGCAGTCAGGCCAGTTTACTGCTCCTCATTACATGTGTTATGCTCTCCAGTTTATATTCTTAAAAATAGGTGATTTTTTCTTGTCCCTAAATGACTTTTTTAGAAATTTCAATGTGGGTTTAATGAAGGAAAGCAGTTGGTTTCTGGAGATACACGTTTCTATGGAGTAGAGCCATGTAGTGCATGAATATTATCATTGGATATGTGTTTGAAAAATAAGTATTTGGAGCTATTTAACAGTGTTTCACTCTTAGAGAATATGCTGGTGGATTCTTTTTGTTATAATTCTATATGGAAAATTCTGCTCAGTGGCTAATCAGTGAAATTTGGATGTGAGTAATGTATATGTGGATACATCAGGTCAAATGGAAAAATCAGAAATTATTGTCTAAAGTTAATGGAGTATTCAGTGGGCTTTTTTAAGTGGCACTGAAAGCATTATTAGATTTTTTTTACGTATTTTTTTAGAAGTTACATGATCAGTCTGAAAAATATCAGTCTTTGATATGTTTTTTATTGACCAAAACTGTGGAAAAAACTGAAATGATCTTGCAAAATGTTTTATGATCAAATATTTTTATGCTTTTAAAGAGATTTTGGATAACAATTCTTAACTTTTTATTAAATATTACAAAGACAAACACATCTGTTGCATTCCACATGGTTATTAAACTGTAGGGGTTTTTTCAGTTGGATGCTAAATTTTATCTTTGATTTAGCAGTAAAAATGTTTTATAAACAAACAGAAATGCTGGAGGGTGAATTCTTTCTTCATGCACTCAGGTGTGCCAGGAACATTTATAACTGGAAGTTACAGGAATGGGAACAGAATTTGGCTTAGTTTTTTTAACTGACTGTTTAGAAATCAGTCTGTCTTTGTATTATTCCTCCAATACTATGGTTGGAGGATATCCTAAAATATGGTAACTCTTAGAGTATAACTGCTATATATGCTAATTCTGTCAGTTCTGGGAAGACCATAATTTCCATTAGGTGCCTTAATATACACTTACCTGAACTGGAAGGGTAAGAAATAGAGAACAAAATTATGATAATGAACAGGAAATTAAGAATATTGTCTTCAGTCTTCATTTCTCTAATACTTGATACTAGTGTTCCCAGAGCCCTGTTATGTTTCTATGTTTAATTTAAAATTCCCAGAGCCAGTATGAAAGAGCTAGAAATAATCTTTTGCAGTAATAGAGCAAAAGGAAGAAAAATACCTCTCTAGTGTATTTTTTTAATGTAGGTGTGCAAATGGTGGAAGCAGTTCAAGCCTGCTTGTGTTTTCTCTCAGAAAAACAGTTGATTAAAGCATGCCATGGCAGAGAAATGTGGTAGAACTGCTGGATTCCTGTGGAGTTCAGCTCCCTGACACTCTGTCACTCAAGTTCACAAGGTGCTCTCAGAAATACTTCCTTCCAGTGCTCCCCACCATATCAGCTTGGCTGCAGTGATTGCTTCACTTCCCCTTGATCTCCTGCTGCTGCTGCCTTCTTTTACTATCTAGGAATTCTTATCAGGCTGGGGAATAAAGTACTCTGATATATGAGCTTGTGGAGGGTGCACAGTTATTTGTCAGCCTTCTCACACAGGATAGATAAAATGTGGTGCTGTAATGCTCTTGAGGAAATTGTATGGGCTTTTTACAGAAATGTGTCTCAAAAGTAATTTCACTCATCTTCCTTATGGTGTTTTATACCATGTAAGCCAGCTGAACAGAATTCTGTGCACGATGGTGGGCCATTAGAGACCAGCCCTTGCCAGCAATACTCCAAATGGGTTGTGTGCTCCAGTCCAAGAACAAGTCTTTTATCAGCAGGATCAATGAATGAATCTGCACATTTAAAAATATTAAGGTATAATATAACCAAGAATTGTATTATTTATTTTCTGAGTGCAAGTACAAAACAGTGTGAAACAGTGACCTGTAGCTGGTGATTTTGAAACTCTTGGAATGAAGGGTTTTACATTTTGCTGATTTCAATGTCATTAAGAATAGGCATTTTTCTCAAGGGTAATCCGAGACATAATTACATATTTGTATCTAAAACCTAACATCTTTTGCCTACTGCCTGTTTTCTTATAGCTGACAAGGTAATCTAAAGGCATTAAAATTTTCAGGGTGAGCACAAAACTCAACTGATGTGATCAAACAGCAGCTTTTCCTAGGCTTTCATGCCTGCTTTCCTTCTTAGTGCATAACAGTACCTAAAACCCCACAGCCTGAGGTTCAGGCTGTGTTCGACAAAATGCAAGGGAATTGATGAAGTTTGCACTTATTACCCCACCTTGTCCTTAGCCCCCAGGTAGCACTCCTTGCAATTTTTGGTGTATTCATAAATGGTATTTTGCATTAACTTACTTATTGTGAATGTTGTTGTAAGGCTTAATTTACTTCAGTGCTAAGAATTGGTTGGGTAAGACTTGATTACGGTTTTTAAATTCTTTCTGCAAAAATATATATGTATTTAAGTTCTCCAGCAACAGAGAATGGGGTATTAAATAATTTTTAACATGATGATAGATCTTAAAGATTTTTAAGACATTCATGTTACCCCCATGACGATGAGCATACTATTTTTTGCCATAGTCAAATTACCACGCTTTACATAGACATATATTTCTTTTTTGTATTTACTAACTTGACTGATTGAAGAGTTTGCATGCAGATAGTGCACTCAAAAATTCCTCTCCAAGTAGATTATCCTGTAAAGTTAACTTGTAAATAAATTCAAGCAATATGGCAATTTATTGCGAGGAAGAAATTTCTCCGGAAGTCGCAGCTGTTACACATAAGTAAAAACAGGGGAGAGAAAAAGCCAGGAGAGAGTGAATAAGTAATCTAATTATAGAATAGTTTGGGTTGGAAAAGACCTTAAAAATCACCCAGATCTCACTCCCCTGCCATGGGAAGGGGCACCTTCTATTCATCTGGGTTGCTCAGCCTTGAACACCTCCAGGAATGGAGCACCCGTGTCTCTGGACAAACAGAACCAGAGCCTTATCACTCTAGCAGTGAAGAATTTCTCCCTAATATATCATTTAAACCTACTCCCTTTCAATTTAAAGCCATTCCTCCTTGTCCTGTCAATACATGCTGTTGTAAAAAATCCTTCTCCAGCTCTTTTGTAGGCCCTATTTAGGTACTGGAAGGCTGCAATGAGGTCTCCCCGAAGTCTTCTCTTCTCCAGGCTGAACAACCCCAACTCCCTCAGCTTTTCCTCACAGGAGAGGTGCTCCAGCCCTCTGATCATTTTAGTGGCCTGCATTGGACTCATTCCAGCAGGTTCGTGTCCTTCTTGTGTTGGGGGCCCCAGAGCTGGATGCAGCATTCCAGGCAAAATCTTTTTTTAAAAACCATTTTATATTCCCCGTGGAGTCCTTTTTGTAGAAAGTTTGTTTTGGAGAAGATCTGGTTCTTGGAAGAGTCCTGATCTGAAACAGAATGAAATCCATGAGCTTTCCACCTTACTGTGGGGAAATCTTTCTGTCTGCATGCAGAAGTACAAGAGAACAGGAAAAATCCCTGAGGCTGTAAAAATAGATGGAGTCTTCTGTATCCTCTGCGATCTCCTTTTTCCAACACAAAAGGTGAGTTTCCTCTGCCACATAACAACATTACAGTATTGTTTTACAGCATTGGGAAGATTTGTCAGGGTGAAGGATTTCTGACTGCAGAATCAAGTGCTGTTCCTCCTTTAAAGCAGCAGTGGTGCTGGGAGGTCATCCAGTCCAAACCTCTGCTTGAAGCAAGTTCAGCTAAATCAGGCCAACCTGTGGGTCAGTGTGATAAGCAGAGCACTTGAGTTAACCCCAGCCTGTTGCTTAAGTGTGCAATTTCATCCTCTCTGAAAATGCTTTTTTCTTTAGTTATTTAGTCTAATTGGTGTTTATCTTCTTTCCCTTTGCATTGTGTTTTCAACGCTTATATTAGTAAATTTAAGGTAAAATTGTTTGACATTTGCTCTTCAAAAATACTTCTGTGACTCTTTGCAACAGGATAATCTTGTGCTTGTATACTCCATACATAATTTTCTCTTGTCCAAACTAGGGGATTATTGTGTGGGTATCACCTCAAAATGTGATCTGGAAATAGGTTCACCCTCTGTGCATCCCAGGCTGTTCAATATTATCATAAAGTTTATTTTTTCTGACATTAGGTAGTTCCAAATGCTAAAAGTTTGGCAGCTCTCGGGCTTTTTTTCTTCTCATGTAAAGGTAAATCAGATAAGGCTATTCTGAGAATATCTGCTAAAAGTAGCAAATGAATCATTTAGCACTGTGCTTAGTTTAGGTTTAAGTTTTTGTGAATTCACTTATTTTGAAAAAAATATATTTTTGACAGGTAATGCTGTGTTTCTTCCAAAATTGCTAAATTATTCTTAATCAGGCATTTCATTTATTGAAAGTGGCTCAAGGTGTCAATGCTGCAAGCCAATTCTATTTTTCTTTTTGCTAGAGTAAATAATGGGCTTTTCCAAATCACAGTAGAAACATAAATACCAGAGAAACAATTCCTCTCCCTATACTTAAAAAATACACACTCATATCTGAATATAAATTGACATTATTGGAAATTGCAAAGTTTACCTGTGGAGAATGTTAATGATTCATTAGCTTTCAAATTTGCTGGGAAGGCAGAGAACAACTTCCCTGGATTTCTTCACACAAGAGGCAGAAATCACAGGTGGTCCTTGACTTCTTCAGTGTCCTTATTGCTGTTGGTAGTGATGTCTTAAGATTTTATTTTTTATATTTTTCAAATCCTATACTGCATTAGTGCATAGCTCTAAACTCCATATAAAGTGTTAGCTACTGTCTTCACATTTTGGTCAGGCAAAAAAAATCCCTCTGGGCCTGAGATCCAAGGACACACCACGGCCTCAGGCCCTGAAAGGGTAAACAGAAGTGAATTGGAGGGAAGTGAGCTGGGGGAATATGACTTCATTACCTGAAGCTATAACTGGGGGATTAACCCCTGATATGCAAATAGACCAAACTTGTATCTGTCTGAAAAGCCTGTGACCATTGTGCCTCCTGGGCGTGGCCTCTGCGAGGCTTTTACACTGCCCAAGGTGTATCTGTTAAAGGCCTTGAATAAAAACCCACTTTATTCTCTAACTCTGTCTAGCCTCTGTTCTAGGTAGCCTCTCCAAGGCTAGGGTGTGATCCAGCTGCAGTGGACTGGTTTTACTCAAACACGGTGGTAAATACAATCTGACTAGAAGACAGCTCACATCAGCTCTCAATGCAGTGTTCATCCCTTACCACTACAGCACTTGGAGAGCCAGGGTAGCATCTTCTGTTTCTTCTAGAATTAATCCATAGTCTTTCAAGAGTGATCCTCGAAGACAGGCATTTGAATACTTCCTTAATTAACGTCTGACTGAAACATTGACAAAAGTCTGGTTTTTTGCATTCTTCTTAAAGAGCTGTTTGATGATGTGTTTATACAGCCTCTAATTGTAGAATTTGTTCATGTAAAGCAGCTGTAACATTTCCCTTGGAAAACCAGATTTGATTAACAGTGACTCAAGGTCTGGCATCGGAAAGCTAAGCAGGATTTACCTTTTCATTAAGACAGTTGGAAGAACGTTACAAAGCAGGTTCCCACAGTGCCTGTCCATCCCATCTGGCTATAGCCCTGGTCCTCTTAATCCTTCACTTTGATAAATGCTCAGAATCACCTGGTCTCTGTATGTTTCACTCAAAATGACTGTAGCAAGTCTCGCTGTACAAACCTGTGTTCTTGTACATCTGCCTGATGCTGCTCTCAGCTCAATTAAAGTCAGGAGAAGTTACCACTAGGAACAGGGCAGGCTGAGGGGAATGGGGCCTTAGCCTGGGAGGGGATCCCTATTAAAACTCTGGCTGCATTTTGTGCCTGATATTAATTACTGACAGGCTGTGGGACAGTAGTGCAGAACAGGTGTGGAAAATTAAGTAGTAACTAATCCTATGCCATTCAAAAGGAAGGACTTGGAAATTTCCCTTGGCCTAGGAGTCAAAAAGTGTGTATCTGCATATTTGCATTGCTGTACTCTGGCCTCCAGCACCACCTGGCTCTATTTCTTTGTGCTAGGTGAAAGCTGGGAAGAAAGTGGGTATTATTTCTGCTGGTTACTAAAAAGCTGTTATAAACTTATATCAGTGTTTTTTTTCTAGTGCAAGACTAATATTTGCGTGTTGTTCTTCTGTCTGCATTCTGACACAGATTTATTGTGCCTTGTGGCAAGTCATTAACCTGCCCTTTGTTTCTGTTCCTATACTTGGACAGTAGAAACAACACTCCCATTCCCTAAAATCAGTTTATTTGGCTAGCCTTTTGAAGTGACATGCAGTAATTGATGCAGGTGTTAATGTGTTGCAGAGATGTATAAAAAATATGCTGCATCAGAGTGTTTCAAATCTGAGCCACCGACCTGCAATGCCATCTTGGAACTTCCAAGTTGGTTTAGTAATGATCCACAACAGAGATGGGAGAAAAAGGCAAACAGGGTTCCCTGCTTTTGTTCAGCTGTTACGATTTTTCTGTGTTATTTAAGCTTTCTGGGCATCATAAGAGTAATGAACGTATTCCTAAATCCTCGGAGTTTTTAATAAAAACTTCTGCAATAAGCCACGTTGTGCCTAACCCTGTTTAGAAACAGCTCAACAATGCATTGCCCCTTATAGGGAATGCTAGAGAATTTGTGTTGCCAAAGACACAATTGTAACTGACAATATTAGGGATATAAAATCTCCTTGGGTATTGGGAGAATCTTGAGCGTCAAACTGGTTATGAGAGTGTAACCTCCTCATAGAAATGGGCAAGAATGAAAAGGCACTTGATCTAGATCTTAAGTCCCTAGCACTTGGTGTTTCTTTGAAATATTGGAGACTCTGGTCCCTTAATTTCTGGAAAGGTGTGATGGAATTTAACAGGGCACAGTGAAACGGGCTCTTAGCAGTTATCCTTTCACTATGTACATATTGTAAAGAAGATTCATTCTCATGACTAGTTCCAAATGCAAAGTCAGAGTAGGGCTGTGATATTTATAAGTGGGATAAAAAAGTGTTACCAAAAAAATGCTGTCATGGGCTAAACAACCTTGTTTGCATTTCTGGAGTGTTTCAATACAATTCAAAATGAAACTTCAGTATAATAATACTAAAATTATTTGCTTTGCTTTTTCAGCAGCAGAGGGCAAAAGAGCTGTTTTAAATGTTGCTCTTCATAGGCACTTTCTTGGGACTGATGGGTTGGAAGAAAGGATGTGGATGGACAGAAACACTGAGTGGCAGGTTGAAGAAATATGATCTTTGTCCCTAAAGCCCTTATTAATTTAAATGTATTATTTTCAACAAGAATGGTAATGGTTTTGGTCCAGCTTTGAGTAACTGAACTAAAACTGCCCAAGAAGGCAGCAGCAAGACTGAAAATGCCTAGGAAAAACAAATTATAGCTCTAGAACAGAAAGGCTTTTACAAATTTCCTACTATTGGACAAGGGCATATGACAACATGTGTGGAAAATCTACAGTGGAAAAGAAATACATGAAATCTCATATTCATAAAAATTGAATTTTGGACATCAGTTGCATAACATGACTCTGGAACTCCCTGGCTTTACAGAGGCTGTACTGTGGTGTTTAGGTTTTTTTTGTGTTTTTCTGGATGAACAGGGGCAGGCCATAATCAGTAGTCAGCAGCTGGACATGTGTTATAACATGCAAACCAAAGCATGTAGAACCCTTAAATTATAGTTTGCCATCTGATAAAAAATATTATTTTTTTAAGAGAAAACTACCGTGTCATGTGTGACTTCTGATGCTGTAAGCCACAATGGAAAGTGACTTTTTTTTAATCTTGGAATTTGAGAATTTTACTTTGTATGAGTAGTTTATAATGCCCAGTAAATTGTTACAGTGCCAGGAAGGAGGGAAGTTTCTTGGTTGACTGTTGGCCATGAGAAATATTGGATGTGAGTAAATGGGAGAAATAATTATGAGTAAATGGAAGAAATAATTATTTTTGTCTAATGAAAATCTAATTATTGTATTTTAATTTTTTTTCAGCTTGTGATAGGTTTAGCAATGATTCATCAAGCTAAAATGTGAAAACACCACGAGTTGATCTATTTCTGGGCAGCACAAATCAAAGAGATTCTAAAGCCAAATTTTGGGTTGATTTGCATACCCTCCCAACCCCATGAGTCCAGTGAGATCAGAGTTTAAATCAGGTCAGCATTTGGACTAGTTTCTGGATAGTTCATCAGTTAAAGACCAGTCTCATCAGCTGTTATATGGAAAACCTTCTGCTGACTTTTACATGCTTGTGAAAAAGCTCAAAGGGCTTCATGATTTCTTAGAAGACCCTTGTAGCTGACTGTTGTGAGCCTCTAATTTAAAAGGATGAACACACCTACTCAAAGTTATCCAAAGAAATGCCTGTATCCTGAACCTGTGCTTGATAGCACCAACAGGGAAGGTGATTAACAAGTGAGCTTAGATTGGAGGTCTCACCAGAGTGCTGGGAACTGAAGTCCTCAAAGCAACAATCAACATTAGTGAATGATGGAGCAGATGACAGGGTTGTCGTCTTAGCGTCAGGAGTGAGTGGTGAGTTGATGAGGTGAGATTTCTCAGATTTTTGTGAGAAATACCAGATTTTTTCAATAAATACCAGTATGAAATCTTCATGGAAAACAAAGTCCCATTTTTAATATAAAAACAACTTGACATTTTTCAGTATACTTTTTAATGAGCATTGCTCTGAGCTATTTTATAATGAAATTTGCTTAAAAGTAGAACAGGCTGGTGATACTTGGCAGAACGATGTGGCATATGGTAAAACAGTTGTGATTTATTGGCAAGCACTCCCATTTTGGAAAGAGTGGCTTTCAGCACAGTGATCTGTATCTTGATATTCAGGTCTTTAAGGGGAAAAAAGAAAGACCTGCTGAGAGGTATACATGGGATACTTTAAAGGCCTTTCAATATGGGTAGGATAGGAAGCTTTTTATTTTGTTTTTTGTTTTACATGTGGCATCTGACCTTTGCCAAGATCTTTATCCTATTTTTCACTTTCTTTAGAAACATCAAAATACACTGTAGCTTGAAAGCGAGTGAGCATTTTTAACTTGTACAAGATGGGATTTCTAGAGCTGGCATATCCACTTCATTGAAGCTGTCGCATATATTTACGTGTTTATTCCTTGCACTTTACAATATCCTGCAAAAACTACTGATAAAGTTATGGGTCCCCAGTTGTGAGTATTCTCCCGTTCACATTACAGGTCTTGAGTCTATTTTTTACCTAATGCAAGTTGTGGGAGGCACCCAAACAAAGAAGAAGTATTTCTAAAATTGTCCAGAAAAAACACAATTACCTCAGTAATGCTAAATGCTATAAATTTGCAAACATATGGGAAATGGGAGTGAAATGCTAAATGTCCTTTTTCAGGTTCTGTTTTTCATGGCTTGCTATTCTCTGTATGTGCAGTCATAGGTGACAATTCCTGCCAGTAGACAATGGAGGATTGTGGTGCTGCCCCTAAATCTTGGTTCCTCAAAGAAATAATCAGATCTAACTCCTTGTGGTGGCAGGGGGTTTTTAAATACTGGTATGCTTTAGGGACTATTTTCTTTTTTTGGTTAGGATTCAGTGTTTTAATAGGACGTAGGCTCTTGGAAAAGGATTATATAAAGCTTTTGGATTTTTTTTTTTTTTCCTAAAGGGTATGGCAAAGTTGAACTCAGAGGAGAGATCTGTCACTAGAGGTGCAAATTCCAGGTTACACAGGGAAGGAGTGGAGAAGATTTACAGGAGAAGCTGCAATTACTTTCACAGTTTGGTCAGATGTTAACCCACATTACAGGTCTCTGGCTGTGACCCAGACTCATGGGCTCACGAGTTATTAGCCTGGTTTTTTTGTTTGTTGTTTTTCTTTAATGAAAGATTCTTGCTCTCATGATTGCAGAGCTTGAAAAAATGCTCTGAAGAATAACTTAGAGGGCAGAGCTTCCGTGAGGCAAATGCCCTTTGAATGAGGGGGCACGGCTACAAGCTGGGTCAATTATCCTGGTCTGCAGGCGAGTGTGTGGAGGGGTGGGGTCTGGCAAGAGTCAAGGAGAGAGGTAGAGTCAAGTCTAAATTATCCTCATTTGAACTGGCTGCTTTGTAACTAATTAATAACTCTGAACTAGGACCTTAGCAACAATATAAACCTAGTTTTCGGTATCAAACACATTCAGTCCCACCCTCCCTTTTTCACAAAACTAGGAATGACTTCCTCTGAATTTAGTGTGTTTTGACTTGGTAATGTGCTGGGAAATCCTAACTGGTTTGTTTGTTTGTTTGCTTTTAGGAATTATCTTATATTGCAGTATACCAAATATGTAATTACTGAGATTTGCTAAATATCCTTACTGCGACATCCTCTCAAGCTATTTTTAGAATTTAAATTATTTTCTGGGACTTTTTAAGGAAATACAACAATTAATAACATTTTCCCCCTACAAATACTCAGTCTTTGTTCTGTTGTGTTTATGTGTGTGTAGATATGTTTATATATGTATTGCTGATCTTTGGATTGTGTAGATGTAATTGAGGGGTGTCTGCCAAAAACTCAATTAATAGTTGCCTTATTTGGGGTTTTTGAGCAGCATGCAGGAAGTGTCTTACTTTTTCTTTTTCCCCTCCAGTGCAAGCAGTGAGACGGATTTCCAATTAGTGAAATTTATAGGTTAGTTATGAATCATCTCCTGAAATCAGCTCCATGAATTGAGTCATTAGTACTGGATGTTTTCCATTTGGGTCTTACGAATTTCTGCTTAGTGTTTGGCAGGAATACTGTGTTTGATGTCCAGATGCAGTTTTTCAGGGTGGGCACATTCTAAACCTTGAATGGAAGGGCTCGCTCAGGATGTGACTTGCATAGACATGTGTTGAACACTGGGTTTAAGGGCTCTGCAAGTTGGGAAGGTGATATTTCACTGACAGATACATGTGCAGCAAGTGTTATTGGACATAGTTTAACAGTGATTACATCATTTTATTTCAGGTTAATCTAGCTGTGGACAGTGAGGAAGGTTTGCTCTGCATGCTGTGCACTCTGAGTAAGAGGTGGTTTTGTCCAAAAGAATTCCAAGTCTGTAGCAGGTGTCCTGGTCCTGTTACTGACACTCCCAGCTAAATTCCAGATCTGGCACTGGTAGTGCCCAGGCACAATGAAGTAGATGATAATGTCTTGATAGCATGTGATAATTGATAAATTTTGATTATTTTGCTTTAAATAGGATAAATAAAGATTCTAAAGGGTTAGGATTTTGGGACTTTTTAAAACAATAATTANGGTGTTTTTTTGTTGGTTTTTTTTAGAACAATAATTAGACTTTTTTGCTTTTTTTGCAGGTTTGAAAGTTGCAAGTTCTTTTAACTAGCTATAATTTACCTTGATTTTCTTTTTAAAAGCTCTCCTTACCCATAAAGCCCCTAGAAAATATCAAAAACATCTCATCTGAGAGATGATCAATTGTATTGAACTTTAATCGTGGCTTTAATACAAGTAGAAACAACTGCTGAGTTTTCAAATATAAGCATAAAAGCAGAGAAATTATGAAACTAAATTGCACTGCGAATAAGCTATGGGTTTAAGAAAAATTTCTTGTGATCCCTAACTCATAAAAAAAACCCCACAAAATTGTTTAGGCCACCTGGTAATAATCCTCATCTGTAGAACATCACTAAGAATAACTCTAGGTATACCTGACAGCATATTGTAAAAAATAAACCAGCCCAAATCCTATATTTAGATTATTTTTATGCATATTATTTCTGTCCATAGTGGGATGAAATGAATGATGGATGAGAATAACATTTTTATCTCCTTAAATCCTAGCATTAATTTATTTGTTGCAGAAGAATCATACAAGTACCGAAGTATTTTCTTATCAACATGGAAACTTGCAGCTTATCTTACTGGATAACATGTAGAAACAGAAAAATATATTTTAAAGTCAAAGTTCTTGCTGACAGAGACACAAGAATGATCTTTACACAGGAGCTGGGATAACAAGAATCCTTCCAACAGTGTGATGTGAATTCTCGAATGGCCCATTTATAAGAATGCTGCCAGATTCAGGTTGACAGCAGAGGTTTTGCTGTTTGCAGAGTACATCTTTGGAGTCTGTCAGACCCCTTGCTGTTCCTATAAAATGCTTAGCAATGACACAAAGAGCAAGGCAGATGTTCTTGGTGGGTTTGTTTAGGATCCTCCTCAAGGAAGTGGCTGCTTGTGCAAAATGGAGCAGTTTGGCAGAAGTGGTGGAGTGCATTCAACACTAGCATATCTCAGAGACTTTGAATTTGAACCACCTTCCCTTCTAGCAATCCTAAGAGGTGACTTAAGCCCTGGTACAGGGATGAATTGCACCCAAACCTTGCATGGGTATTTAAACTCCCGAGCTCTCACATTAAAAGTAAGAAAATATTTTCTTCTTTCTCTATTCCGGTCTACTTAGTTTTCTATTTGTTTGCATTTTCTTTGTGTTTTGCAATAAGACCCAAACTGAACTCTTGTAACCACTCCAAATGTAACCAGATACCTCTCTAGGGAGGTGGGAGTGGGGCTCTCCCTCTTACCTTTTATGAAAGAGTAACTAGAATGAAGTTAGAAGGAGAGGGAATTCATTACTGGGTCACTTTAAAGTTTTAAGTGTGTCCATTCTTTGTAGCTGTACTGTGAAAAATTATCAGTGAAATTATAATGATTACTGTGAAATGTATGTTTCATACCTGTCCTAAGTAAAATATTTTAATTTAGAGAATGATAGAATCATACAAGTATTAAAGTCATAGAAATATCCTATATTAGAGTTATAGAATTTTTTTTTTTTTGCAAATGCTACTGTTTTAGCCAGCATTTTGATGGCTGCTTTTGATGCAATATTTGTCCCTGCCTCTATTCTCCCAAAGCAGACTTGCACATGACAAGGCAGCTGCTACAGGGAGAGCACTGATATCATTGGCAGTGTGTGTAGCAGAATCAGGATGGGAAATCAAGCTCCAGGATAGAACAGGGGATTGTTCCTTGTGGGGAGGAAAAAGCTATAGCAGCTGTCTGTATTTCAAAGTATGAGTCTATAGAGAAAAGCAGCCTTGGACTTCCAGAAGAAAAAGGAAAAAAAAAAAAAGCTGTGCAGGAGGGACTGAGGATACATTGAAAATAATTTATGTGAAATATCACTGCTGTTAAGTGGGAAACTTAGTAGCAAACTTAATAGCATAAATGAACCTGAGGAAAAATTCTAAAGCTTAAAATTAGCTTTTTCTAAGTGATCTTAGACATGCAACTGAAATAAATAGAATCCTTTCTACAGAAGGAACCGCTGGGATCCCTCAGCTTTGACCTCTGAAAATGAAGCTATAGTTATACTCTGTACAGAATCTGCATTGTATTTATGTGTTTTCAATTTATCTGCTATCAATCTCAGAGTATAAGAGAGTAATTTTAGGGACTGCATGACAAAAGGAATCTCATCACTTGTTTAACCTTGGTCAAATGTTCTTTTGAGTCTGTTTTCTCTAATCTCTGTATTAGATGCATGCCCCTACCATTATGCATCATGAACTTCGTGATCCTACGGAGTGTCAGGAACTATAAATATAAAAGAGTTAAGTGGTTAGAAAAGTATGTCTTTTGATCTGCAGAAGAACAAAATATTCCAGAGAGCCTGTTTTGAAGACCCAGCAGCTTAAGATCTATGCCTTGCTGTCTAATGTTCCTTTCCTACTGAAAGTACTCAGATGTCACTGAAAGTGAGGTACTTCGGTGTAATTGCATCATCATTCTCTGCATGCTTAACCAGGATGCTTCTCCTAGCGTGGAGAGGCAGCCTATTAAGTTCTGATCTTTTATAAAAATAGTGGAGCTTACTGTATGTAGCTGAAATGTCAAATATTTTTCTAATGCTATACAAGCTTCCTTTTTTTTTTTTTATTGTCATGGGTTTGACTTTGAGAGTTTAATGTAAAATAAAGATGATCTAGTACTGCCTCCTTGTATGTAGTCTATTTAGTGAGCCTGAACTGAGCTAGGAAGAGGGATGGGACAGAACAATGCCTGTGGAAGGATCATAGTCTTGCTGTGGCTGTTGTAGCTTTTAGAAAGCTGATATTGAAAATGTGACTATTGCATATCTGTGCAGGATCTCTGTATTTGTGAGTGGGTGAGGTTAGATGGGACCTCCAGGGGTTTATAGGGTTCAGCCCCTTTGCTCAAGGAGAGTCACCTAAAGCTGGTTGCTCAGGTCGGTGTCCAGATAGGTTGTTGTTTTTTTTTTTAAATATCTCCAAAGACAGAGACTTTACAACCCCTCTGGGCTGCTTAGTCACCCTCACAGTAAATGTTTCTTGATGTTCAGTGAGCACCTCCTGTGTTCCAGTTTATGTCCATTGACTCTGGTCCTGTCACTGGCCAACACTGAAAAGAACCTGGCTCCATGTTCTTTGTAGGTTTTCTTCAGGTTTATATGCATTCAAATATAAATATATATACAATTTATATACATCAGTAAGATCTTCAACAAGCCTTTTCTAGGCTTAAGTCATGGCTCTCTCAGCCTTTCTTTGTGTGAGAGATGTCTAAGTGCCTCAGTTGTTTGAATCTCTTGAGTAGCTTTGTATCCCTCTTGCACTGAGGACCCTAGACCTGAACACAATGGGTTTGTTTTGCTGGCAAATGCAGACATGAATATTTAGTTTACAAATGCTGATGCTGCGTGTTCAGGACAAGAAAAGGTGGTGTGAGAGGACCTGCTGACACCAGAAAGTCATTACAGTAGAATTCCCTTATTCCTTCTCATTTAGGAACTTATCAAATAACTAAGTTCACCTATTGGCTTTATCTGCCTGTCCTTGGAAAGTGGGTCCCTCTTTCAAGATACTGCTTCTAACTATACTACTGCTTCTAAAACTACTGTTTTAACTATATTGGTGTCAACATTTATACAGTGAATACCCATTTGTCTCTGAGGTGTGAATCTAAGCAAGGAATTGCTTTGTATTACAAGTATGCGTTTCTTCTTGCTTATAAAGCCTGTGTGTTTTAAGCAGATGTAGAGGTTTAGTACTGGTTGGGTGTTATCCCTTCATTTTTCCAAGTAGCACATCAATACCTGATTCAAAGGCTGAAATTACATATATATATATCTTAAAAGTTTGCATATACATGCATAATTGTGGTAAAATTAAGCCCAGTGGTTTCATTTCAGTGTGCTAGGAAACAAGAATAGCTGAAGAGATGTGGGTCCTCATAGGACCTCTGTACTGCCACTTGGTATTTGAGCAGTGCTCAGGCTTCAAAGCTGAGCCCCAGTACTCAGTTACTGAAACAGGGGAGAGGTGCATATCAAAAGCTGTGGGACCCATAGTAAAGTTCAATTTCTGCTGTGGCTGAGCGATGCACATGGTGTGTCATCTTCGGTGCTACTCTTAGGAGCTTCCACCCAAAGTTAAATAAAGTTGGGGGACTCAGCAGTGGGTTTTTAGCTTAATTTGGTTTGGGGAGAATTACTCTTCCGGGTTCTGTAAAAGAAACTATGCGACTGAGGGAAATAACACTTTTCCCTCACCCTCAGAAAGTTCAGTCCTTGATTGGCCCTAAAACCATGTGCAAGTTTTAGTTGTAAAATATTAATAAACGTGTGCTTTGAGATGGTTTTCTTATAACTCTATTTAGACTTGCAAGTCTGAATTTTATGTTAGCCCTTAACTTTTAATTATTGCTATTCAACAAAGCATTGGCTTCCTGATCTAGCAGTCTGCACAAAGATTGAATAATTGCTTCTGAAGAGCTGTAAAGGGTAGCCATGTGCCTTGGTTTTAGTTGGGATAGAGCTATTTTTTTTTTCCTAGTAGCTGGTGTAATACCAGGTTTTGGATTTAGGATGAGCATGAGATTGATAACACACTGATGGATTAGGTCTTGTGAAGCAGTCCTTACCTTCAGTCGAGGATTTTTTGGCTTTTCACACCACAGCACCAATGAGTGGTTTGGGGGACACAAGAAGTTGGGAGGGGACACAGCTTTGACAGCTGACCTAAATTGGCCAAAGGGATCTTCCTCAGCATGTGATGTCATGCTAAGTCTATAAACGAGGGGGAGAGCTTGTCAGGGGCTTCTGCTGGGGAACAGGCTGGGCATCAGCCTGTGGGTGGTGAGTAATTGCATTGTGCATCACTTCTTTTGTATATTCTAATTATTTTATTGTTATTATAATTTCCACTTTCTTTTTCTGGTCCCGTTAAACTGTCTTTATCTGAAACTGCAGATTTTATTCTCCCCCTCCCAATTCATCCCACTGTGGTGAGGTAAAGAGTGAGTGAGATGTTTAACTGCCTGCCAGGCTATACCATGAGCTACTGTGCCAGGAGGAACTGCTAGATTTTTGTGTCTGTCTTGAAGGGAAAATGTTAAAAATCCTCTGGCAGATTTTGTTGATGAGGAAAGAGAAAGAAAGCAAAAACCTGCTTAGAATTGTAGCATTTGGTCTTTGAATATGGTGAAACAAGGCACTGAGGCAATAGTAAACTTGAAAAAGAAACATGAGAGGCCCACAGCAGCAGTAGTAGTGGACTCTAAATTAGATCTGGGCAGCTATAATGAAAAGGCAGTCTGTAAAGAAATTTTGAGACTTGTGTTGCTGGAGAAGAAGCTACTAATCTTTGTCATGACTTTAGTTATAAAATACTGAAACTTTAATGCTTTTCACAAATTTTTGTATCATCCATAAATCCCAGAACATACAGGAAAGATGTTGTATGTGATTTTCCTACAGATTTTGAGAGAGATTCTGATTTGGTAGACCTAATCCAAAGTCCATAGCTTTCACTGAATGTTAATTTTCTCTCGTAGATCTTAACTGTGGGGTTCTCTCCAAAACACTGGGTGATTATGGGACAGAAGCATTATATCCTAGCTGGATGATACTCAGAATGCAAGAAACTTGTCAACTCTCTGTACCAAGGAATATTGCTGTATCAACACTGTTTCCATTACAGAATTATTTGGTGATTTGAGTGCACCTGTGATTTACTTGGGGTCTTTGAAATTGATTTTTTGGGTGTAACTTGGTGCTAATTTAAATGTCTCCTTTTGAATATTAGTCTTTGCTCCATTCTCTATGCTTATGGAGTCAGATTATTTCCAATGAAATATTTTAAATACCTGGTACTCATAATCATGGAGGGCACTTATTCATAGCTCATTTATTTTATATATGCTCTCATGGGTGACTTAGAGCTTTTGTTCATGGAGTATGTTGGCCCTTATAAATGAGGTAGCTGGAGGATATAGAGGTAGTTTTGCTGTGTTTCTCCAGAGAGCAACAAATACCAAAACCAACAAACTTAAATACCATATCTTTAAATTCATGCAGAACGGATTTATAATGGAATTTTATTTAAATGTAATGGAGCCTTTGACTCACAAGTAGTCAATGAGCACAAATATTTTTTGTTCTTCTTAAAAAAACCTTAAAGTTGACTTACAAGTTACCTTTGCAATGTTGGGTGAAGGTAGGTCCAGAGGAGGGCCACACAAATGTCCAGAGGACTGGAATTCCTCTCCTGAGAGCAAAGTTGGAATTGTTCAGCCTGGGGAAGAGAAGGCTCTGGGGAGACCTTATTGTGGCCTTTCAATGTATATAAAGGTGACTAATGAGAAAGATGGGGAGACTTTATTGCCAAGGCTTATTGAGACAGGATAAGGTGTAATGGTTTTAAACTGAAACAAGGTTGATTTAATTTGGCCATAAGGAAGAAGTTTTTCTAAATGAGGTGAAATATTGGCAGTGGTCAACCAGAAGTGGTGTGGATGCTGCATTATTTGAGGTGCTCAAGATCAGGCTGGATAGGGCTCTGAGCAACTTGATCCAGTGAAAGACATGTCCCTGCCTGTGGCAGGGAAGTTGGACTGTATCTTTAAAGATTCTTTCCAACCCAAACCATTTTATGATATCTAGAAAGAATTTAGGCAGCAAGAATGTCTTGTTGCAAACTACTGGTGCAGTTTGTCTTTGCTCCCCCTCCCACTTCCTCTTAGCCCTCCTAGACATCATTCCTGTGCTGACATTATTCCTCTATTTCCAAAGATGCCAGTGAGTATTGAGCTTAGCATTTGATACTTGGTTTGATTTTCCATGTAAAATCACGTTTTCAATAAGACTTGGTAGATGCTGTCTTTATACAGCCTCATTAAAATTGCAAGCTGCTTTTAAATACGTTTTGTTGTGCTAAAATTACATATTTGTGATGCCTTCATGGCAATTTACCTGGCTATGAGTATTAAGCTCTAAAGTTATCCTCTAA
The DNA here is from genome assembly GCA_013398275.1 of Promerops cafer. Taxonomy (NCBI): domain Eukaryota; kingdom Metazoa; phylum Chordata; class Aves; order Passeriformes; family Nectariniidae; genus Promerops; species Promerops cafer. The sequence goes on along the minus strand of VZSE01004172.1, from coordinate 984,015 downwards.
GAAAATGGACACCAGAATAACTTTTTATCAAAATGAGGGATCACAGATTACTTGTTTTTCAAGGTGGAAAGGGCTTGACCAAAACACACAGGTAAGGGCACAACCAAATAGTTTTAGAAGCAGAATTGAAATGATCAGTACTGTGATGGACAGTGATCTGTGTTGCTCATTATTTCTCTGAAATGCCATTACTTTCTTGAAACTGTAGGGCTTTTGATTTAAGGGTGTTTTTAGAGGCAAAATCTTTCTAGACAGCTTGTTAATCTCTGACTGAGCATGTCTTTCTCCTTTCTTTCCTTCCTGGCACTTGCAGACTGCTTCTTTGTTTGAAGTTTTAACAAGAAAAGCATGTGGTTGCTTTGTAAGGAGGTGGAAAAAGGGGAAGAATTTTCTTCAATGTGCTAGGTTTGTACTCACATCTGCAAAAAATGCCATTGGTTTGGAGACCAGCAACTGGCACAAGGGCACAAAATTACAAAATTGATCTGCCTTACGCAGCTGATCAATTTGTGCTGCTGGAAGATTTATTTCTCTTGGGTCAGTTCTAAATTTTCCTGTTGATTCGAGTGGTTTTGTGTCTTTGCATCCTTTTATGGTTCCTTACTTTATGTGAAACCTCTTTGCTGTCTCTTGGCATGCTTGCATGTCAGGCCAGAGTGTAGTAGGGGGATGATCTAACTAGTTACAACTGAGCCACCTCAGGTATCCAGAGCTTCCAGCCATGACAGAATGGATCTCTGCGTGATTAATTTACTCCTACCCTCACAAGCTTTGTCAGGCTGCAGTCAGGCTCGTCACAGAGATGATTCATTTCTTCCTTCTGTAGAATCTGGGGCTTACAATACGTCTCTGCTATAGTAAGATGGGTCGTGGTAATAAAAGCAAAAAGGCTGCAAAACAGAAAGCCTAAGTTTGAGGAACTGACCTACTCTGGAGGTGTAATGACGCATCTGTCTGAAACTCGGCGGTAAGAGAGAGAAAAGGAGTCGTGCAGTGTCTAATTGGACACCACTGGGTTACCCTGGCCGCTGTGAGACACACAAAGTGGGCTTGTGGTACAGAATACCAAGTTCTTGGTCCCTAACTCTTCAGGAAGTGTGTTTTTGTTGTGAAACTTAAGGGTCTCATGTCAAATATCTGAATATTATTTAGAAGCATTGTCAGTTTACAACTTCTTAGACTGGGAAAAGTGAATGTGGCTTCTCTTCCATCTTTGGAGGTGCATAGTAATCAATTGTCAAATTTAATTTGTGAGATTGCTGTTTAGCATTACTTGTAAGGAATTATAGAGGGACAAAAATTCAGTGTGTTTAATGTTCCACAAAAATCTGTCAAAGTTGTGAATTCTGGATAGTCGATGAAACCCTCAAGCCAAAATTTAGACTTTTAATTTAGGCATTATGTAAATATTTATATTTATAGTTTGGTCATGTGCTTCTGTATATATGAAGGAAATTGTTTTGTGTACTCACTATTTCATTCACAAGTCTATGGAGTTTTGAGAATACGTGCACTGAGCAAACAAAAAAAAAGTAATAAATTCTTGTTTTCATAGATATTTGATTTTTGGGAGCCACATTCTGAAATATTTTTGTTAATAACTTTTAATATAAGGGATGAAACCATCTGTCTCCTTCTGATTGAGATTTGTTTTTAAAACTAAAAGCGTTAGATTTTTTCTTTTCTTTTTTTTTTTTTTTTAACTGAAAAAAATCCCTTGAAAAGCTGTACCCTCTGCAATTGTGATTTAACAATTAGTGTCTTGTGGCTGGGCATCTGCTTCCTAAATCAGTCCCACTAACGGCATTGGGAGGGCTATTTTCTACAGCTCTCAAAGAGGCTGGATGCCAGAATGTGGTGTTGTTGTTAAGTCTTTTTAAAGATGCTTCTCTGTATTCCTTCACTTTCTATATATAAAATTCTATTTCTGTGGAGCAGTTCCTGTCATTGCAGGCAAAATACAATTTAAGTCATGCAGTCTGCCCAGACTTGTTTCTTTCTAATGCTTTTTGTTGAAGGGGAAAAGTATGTATTCATAGAAAGCTGCCCGGTTGCTTGTTTCCCAAATTCAGAAATTTACCAGCTGTGAGCAGGATAAAAACATGTCTTAATCACATCTTACCAGAAAAAAAAAATCCTCACTACAAAAAAGTATTATTGAATTAAAGCACTACAGAATAACTTATAGAATTTGTTGTAAACTACCAATATTCACACAAAACATACCTAAAGGTTTTGTTATATTAAAGGTGATAAGCAGCAGAACTTGAATTTGCTGGGCAACACGTTCTGTATTACTTGTTTTTTATCTTTTTAGGTTATGTGAAAGTAAACTCCAGAGTTCTAGAGATATTAGTCCTTTGTCTTAAAATAGGATTAGCAGCCAGAATGAGTATGAAGACATTTTCTTTGTTGGTACCCCACCTTGGCTGGTATGTTTATCATGTAGCTGCTGGAAGTTTTCTTTCATTAAAGACTGGTTGTCCTCTCCCGTGTTTTTAAATGACATGTCCACTAACAACAGAAAATTGTGTGGTGGATGGATTCTTATGTTCACTCACACTTTTATTTTTGGCAGTAAATTACCAGAGAAGGGCCTTGACTTAATTCCTGATGCATAGCTGCCGTGAGATTGGAATGTATTGATGAGTTATTTTTAATGAGTTGGAAATGACTTTGAAACCAAAATGTTGTAATGACAAAATAGAACCATATTTTTAAAACTATGAAATTCTTTTTCTGTTTTTCCATTATCAGGAGGTATTTATTTCAAGAAAACCATAATGAAGATTTTCTGTGATAAAGCATTAATGTGAGGAAAAAGGGGAAGGCAAGACTGAAGGGGGAGAAACCCAGAGCTGTTGTCTTGTGTTCTGTGCGTTCTCCATAAAGTCTGGCTGAACAATCCAGAGTATTCCAAGCTAGTATCTCTTAGTGAGTGCTTTCATGAGACTCAGACTGTGAGCTTTTAGTATTTCTGGCTCCATACTTCCTGATTTCCATTGATTTCACTTGACATTTCCAAATAGTAAACATTAGAACTTACAGGAGAAATAATGGGAGGAGGATCTCAGGGCTGTTGGTTGAGGTTTTCAGGAAGATGTTATTTCTTTCTCCTCAAACAATGCAGAGTCTAGTTGCAACTTCTTGCCCCTTTGATTCTAATTCCATGAAAACTCAAACTGATGACAGCAATAATTAGCCATTGATGATAGCCACAGTGATTTATTATTCTTTGTAGCAGCTGCCTTGCAGTTGGCTGTTCTGTCAGTCAAATGCAATCAGGGTGAAAATAAATTTAGGATAATAATCAGATTTAAAGGTTTATACATGGCAACATCATTTTGGGAAGCTTCCTTGTCTTCTCTGTCAGCACACTTTGTTCCAGTGGTATGTAACAAAGGATGTACAGAAAGCATGGAGGGAGGAGGTGGCAACCCAAAAATCACATTAAGTACTTGGAAAAATGAGCTTTTTCTTTGTTATCAAGTCAGATTCCCACAAGTGCCTTATTTCCTGTGCTTGCTTTTCTTTATAGATGTGTCCTATTCTTTTCTGCCAAAGATGCCTGCAAATAGGCAAAAGTAACTCTGGGGTAAAGGATATTTTAAATACAGAAAGAAAGCATCACTTTTTCCTTCTCATCCCTGTGCAATGAAAAGATGTGGGCTTGACAAAAATGTTGCTAAGACAGTTACTTAAGGCTAAGAAGATGATAATCCTCTGCATAATATTTTGAGTTGGTTACAGCAGTAGTGCTGATTGTAGAACCCCCTGACTGATTGACTAGCAAGGAGCTAGACTTAGATAATGCATATTATTCAGTGGTCATATGAAAGGCTATATTTTAAAGATGAATTTCTTACACTTCAGAAGGATTTTGTTCAGAGTGGCACTTGGAGGAATCAGCCCAGTCTCTCTGAATGAAACCAGAAATCAGGCACTGCAGAGCGAACTCTTCTTAAGGACAAGCAGAGAGATGGCACAAACTGTGAGGGCAAAGGAGCTTATGCAAAATTCACTTTTAACAAATGTAAGAAGGTAATAACTTGGTTCAGCGGGAGAAGATTTAGGCATAGGTTTTGAAAGAAGAAAGTTACACAGTGCATCTAATGGATAGACTTTATGGCCATGAGCTCCTGTGGTTGTGAGGTTGTATAGGTAATTCAAGACTGTTTGGAAAATGGTGGTTTCTAGCATCTGCTGTAGTTTGCAATGTAACCAGAGTTTTGCGTTGCTGAAACCCAAAATCAGTTTCCATCCTCCTGTGGGAGGAGGCAAGACTCTCCTTTCAGGCATGAGGAGTTCAAGCAGATAAAACCTGTTTGTTTATAGGGAGGGTAAAGAGAAGTATGAATACACTGTAAGGATAATAAGGATAATAAAATAAATGCAGACATGGCTGATTGCCCTTGAGCTGACCGCTAATCAGGCATGCTGGCACAGGCACCTTGGGTAAAAGCTGAGCATTCTGAATTGTCACTGAAATACCTGGGATGAGTTCTGAAGGCTTACATCACCTGGAAATCAGTTTCTCACAGTTTTCTTTAGTAGGCAGTTTTTTGAAGTAAATTTACTGAAGTAAATTATTTTATGGCCTTGCAGTAAATGTGTTTTGATTATATATGCATATATACACATACATACTACTTTTTTTTTTCATTTTTAAACATATACACTGTTTACAAATGGAGTTTAAGTAATCTCTTTTTGGTGGTCATCTTATCTTTTTATTATGAAATATGCAAAGGCATACAGAGATTCAGAAAGGTGGGTATTAATGAAAGGTTTTTAAAACCATTAAATATGTAGTAATTTTTCTCAGATAGTCATTGGCAGGGAAGGATGGTTGATATCCAATTTCCTAATACCCGTAGTTGTATCAGTAGCATACAGTTGTAGAGTAAGTACAAGTACGACTTAAGAGCTTTGAGAGATGAGTGTATCAATGACTCCTCTTTTCCTTACTCTCCTGGAAAAGCTAGCTCTTCACTGTATTGTAAAGAACACATGGAATGCTGGCAAGTTGGGCTAAAGAAGCTGTTCTTGTATCAGGGTTCCTCTGTGACTCTTCTTACTTGCAGTTCTGGTTTTGCAAAATGTAATTCCGTTGATTTCAGAGCAGTCATTCCTGATTTTTTACTTCTGTAAGCCATGCCCTAAAGAAATCTTTCATGGGACAAGGAGGACTTGGCAGAAAACACTCTTTAGAATGCTGCAGAGTGGATGTAATTGAATCAAGAGGTAATATTATGAAAGATAAAGGGTTTTTTTACATATGCAATAGCTATCATTTGCATTGACAGCATGTTGGGGAATAGATTCTTTTAGTTCATGTTACTCTAGGGAACCATTTTCCCTCTCTTGCTCAGTGTATTTAGAACACTGAAAAGAATAAAAACTGCCTGCACCTGACCTGACTCAGACTGTAAATTCTTGGTTGCTTTGAAAGATATTCCCACATCCAAAGCATTGTTGACTTAACAGTTACGAAGACTACAAATGAAGGAAAGCTCTCTTCCCCCCCCATCCTTTTTTTTTTTTTTTTTTAGTATAGAGTAGAAATGCATCAAAACATTGTTGAGGTGGTGATTGCCAATGTGTCTGTGGGTGGAGAAATTGGGAAATGGGGTCAGATGCATTTCATGTCCTGCTTTTTCTCCAAAGATGTTATTCCCTTAGTTTCTGCTGTTGATGACTTTACTGTTACAGTGAATGCAGTTTCCCAGTATTTTGCTTTTCACCTTAAACATAGATTTAATTTTTCAGACCTATCATGTGGCTCCTGAACTGAATTTAAGTAGTTTTTTTTTAATTCATCTTTTAGTAAATGTGATGAGAAATAAAATTGACAATAGATATAACTGGAGAGTTCTTAATCCTTCACAAAGAGTAAAAGTTCCACACTTTTGCAAACCTTTTCACTCACTTGTTATAGCTAACTTCAGAGTAGTATGGCTACTTGCAGACCTTTCTGCAGGGATAGCAAAACTTTTAGAAAGGTCTTCTGAGTGCAGATACTAATGAATGATAATAAATTTCTAGTAAAAGATTTTTCTGAACTCTGGTTGCTGTTTCCCTTCAAATCCTATTCCCAGTTAGAAAACTCACTAATTCAGGCTATTTCTGCCTGTAATCTGCAATGTCCACTAGAATTAAGAGCACCTTTTTTCAATATGTCTAAGCTATTGCAGACAAATTAGATAACCTTGATTGAAAATCAGTCTAGAATGAAGGTGAAATGTTCTGTTCTTTCAAAGATGGGTCTGGAGTGCAGTGTTTCAGAGATTGTTTTGAGTGTGCAATAAGGTTAATGTAACCATTGCTATGAACTACCATTAAAACAATATTTGAAGTAGTTCAATCTATTAGAAAACAGGAAAAAATACATACAAATAAAATTATCAGAATAGAGAAAGCACAGAGGCTAGAATGGTATTCACTTTCCACTAAGCAACATAAATTGAACACCAGTCAAGACAGTTTTGAAGGTGTGAGATGTAAAACTGTGGTTGGGGGAAGCATTATTCTGGAAGTACTTAATTATGGATATTTGTGTTTATTTGAGTATTAGTATTTTCTTCAGTCACTTTGACTACTGCAAGAAGTGTGATGCTGGGTTTGGGTGCACTTATGCTACTGCTGTTGCTCTCTGAACTGATATCAGTACCGGGCCTGTATCTGGGCTGAGAATAATTATTGAATTTGAATTATTGCCACAAATGTTTTCTGCTCTTTTTGATGGGAATCTGAGATGATTTTTTTTTACTGACACTGTTCACTGTAAGTTGTACAGTTTAAGTTCTTCAAACAGAAGGACTACGTTTCCCTTTTTAAATGGATAGACTGAAACTGAGAGAACCTGAACAGTTTATCTTTGATCTTCTGTAATACCATCCTGTTGTGGGACCCCACTGATAACTTATGTGTTGATGTGCATTTGATATTTTTGTTGCTTTTCCCCTCTCTTGTTCTGCACTTTTGAACATTGTAATTATTTTGGTGCTTCAGCAGGGTGCCTCTGTTGGGAAAGTGAGAAATAAGGAAGAAGAAAATATTCTCAACAGACTTCTGAGAGGGAGAGGGTGAATGGTTGGCTGGATGTTGAGGCTGATACTTGTCAAAAAGTCTTTGCTGGAGTTAATGGAAAGGAAAACAGGAAAGTGAAGCAGTGTAGACTGATAACTCTCAATGTCTTTTGGATTTCTGTGGTTTATATTTCAGAAAAAAGTCTTCTGATACACAATAAAATAGACTCTGGACCAAAGTCTTTTTACTCTTGCAGAGAAGTAGTAAAGCACATTTTAAAAACAGGCAGCAAAAGGGATGCTGCTGCTGCTCGATAGTATGAATAGAGAAACAAGAAGAGAAACATTTCTGTAAAAATGACACTTCTGATGTTTCAAATGTTTTGATAATTTTGTATAGGAAGAACTGCTATTCATTTTGTGCAGCTTTTGTTCCTGTAATATGAGCATGTGTCTTATTTCACCTCTACTTCTATATATTCACTGCAAAAATCTGTGTTGGAATTTTCCTAGATCCATGGTTTAAGAACAAAACAGAGCAGAACTACTTATTTCTTGTAGTATTTACATACTTCAAATATCATAACCTACAGAGCATTTCTCTGTGCCAGTTCCAGTGGTTATGTCCTAGGAATCATAATGATGATGCCTCACTGGAAACATAAAAGAATTAGGGTTTATTCCAAAGATGTCTGTGGAAGTAGATCAGAGCTGTACCTGCAGGTATGGTCTATGGCATAATTTTGATTAAAAATGCCTTAGTTTTCAGGTGGAAATGTTTGGAGAGATTTAAATGAAGCTGTGCTCCTTACTCAGGAAGCAATGATGATTTTTTTTGAATACAAGCATTAAGGAACAGACTTGGCCCTACAAAAAGTGGTGATTTGGAAGGAGATGAGAGAACAAAGAAAGAAGACACTAAAAGTTTTCTTTCTTTAAAGTTCTTCTCTACACAATGGGAAAACTTCCATAACCAAGTAGACCTGTACCATGTCAGTGTTTATGAGGACGAGGGGATGGCGACAGAATAAATCTCTAGTTGTTAAATGTTAGAAATGAATTTGAAATGTAGATAAGATAACTACAGAGTGAGAAGCCTTCCTTCTTTGAGGAAGTTTTCCATTTGGGCAATTCAGCCCTACTTTCAGTTTAATACATATGTAGAGTTGCTTGGAGAGATGAATTCAACGCTGAAGTCAGTCACTATCTGGATACAGTTATTTTCATTCTCTTTTACTTCCTCTAGACCAACTGAATTTGGTTTAGGGAGTAACTTCTTGGCAAGGTGGCAAAATATGGATAATTGGGTCTATTCCTAGCCAGATGTAGCAAAGATGCCACAGCATTCCAGGACTGGATGTGTTTGATTTAATGCAAACTGTATTTCTCAGAATAATGATTAAAAATCCTGTCAAACAGCACTTATAATGTATTTATCAAAATAGGGCTGTGAGGCAAAGATAAGTCCCCCATTTTCCTACTAGAAATAAAATAGGTGAGACAGAATCTTCTTTAGAAGTCTGGTGGTGCCTGGTATTGTGCAGCTTCTCCAGCCCAGTGCTAAAGGTGCAGTTTCTTCTGAATTCATTAGCTGAAGTTCAAACAGCCTTCAGGTGAATTTTTAAAGAAGTTGTCTTGTAAACAGGAGCAGCTTCCTGATGGATCCCTAATACCCCTGTGAAAAATAGTGATTGTCCCAAGAACTTTTACAGTTGAGCAGTTGCATTTACAGTTTTGCTAGAGTTTAGTAAAGTTAGAGCTGAACTAAATGGATTAAAAGGTATAAACCACCCCCCCACACACACCTCAAAATAAACAAACAAACAATAGCAAAGATGAGAACACCTTTCAGCCAAGGCTTTTCAAAGAAATAACATCACATCCCAGGACACTGAATTAAGAATGGTTTGCATCTTCCTCTAATATACTGCCCAAAGCCCACATGACTCTTAAGTGGTGACTAAATTCACTATCAAAACACCAGACCTTCTTGGTAGAAATAAAAAGAAGTGTCTTATTTAACAGCATAAGCATGTGGAACAGGGAGTCAATAAAGAATAGTTTGAGCTACAGAAAATGCGGGCATATACACTGTGAAGATGCAAAATGTCTAATACTGGAAATAAAGAAGGAAAATTAAACCTAATGTGTGTAAAATCAAGACTAGAGTTCATTTCAGAGTGAGGCCAATAGAGAATTACTAGACGAGACGAAGTCCTGCTGGAGTACAGCAGGTAAATTTCAGATGGTGTTTGGAAATCTGAACATGAAATCATAATATCCAGTCTAATGCAGAAATTTCAGGCTTTGATACTTGGGAATCAAGCTGTTATTGTTTATTTTCTGGGAGGCCTTGGATTATTGTAGATGTGTTTTCCACCTTTGTTTTCTGATGCTGACCTCTGCTTTGACCACATTTTGGTTTTTGACTCGGGCTGGTCTGAAGTTCTTATGCAAATATTCAAAAACACTACTAACTGTTTTATTGTGATGCCTTGAGATTTTAGCTTTTATATTTTTCAAATGCTATACTGTATTAGTGCATAACTCTAAACTCCATATAAAGTGTAGTTAATTCTCTTCACGTTCTGGTTAGACAAAAGAATCCCTCTGGGCCTGTGATCCAAGGACACCTTACAGCCTCAGGCCCCGAAAAGTATAAACAAAAGTGAATTGGGGGGGAGCAAACTGGGGGAATATGACTTCATTACCTGGAGCTGTAATCAGAGGAAAACAACTGATGTGTAAGTAGCCCACACTTATATCTGTGTCTCGTGACCATCGTCCATTTTGGGAGCAGCCCCTTGGAGAAGCTTTGTCTGCCCTTAATGTACCTGAAGGGCCTTCATTAAATATATCTGCTTTTACCCTTTTAGCTTTGCCTGGTCTCTGTTTCTAGGTAAGCCTGAAATAGGCATCAATTACAGTGCCAGTAGCTTTTTGAAGAGTGAGGATTTAAAGGTTGAAATGCACTTCTTACAAGTACATATATCTTGCAACTGTTTGCAACAGTGGACTCTACATCAGAACTCTAATTTTGCACATATTTAGAAACTGCTTAATGTTTCTGTATTGAATGTGTCTGTGCATAGGCATGACCATCACTGTACATTTATGCACCTTGGTGCATAATGCTTCATACAGGGGATGCTGCTCTAGTTTTAAAATTAGTTTCATTGCCTTCAATGCTCATTTACTGACAGTATAAATGATTATCGAGTGTATCAAATTAACTACGTTTCTTTATTTGAATAAAATCTGTTTGAAACAACATAAAACTGATTTTCATACTAAAAATCCCTGAAAAAATACAGTTATCTTCAGGGAAATTATTAGCTAGAACAGTTTCTAAAAAATTACCGTAGGGGCATGTATTACACCAAAAATAGTCGTTTTCTGAAAATGGTCTTTCAATCTTCCTAAGTCAGTGAACAGTCTATCTCAAAGTCAACTTTTCTGGGTATTTCAGTATTTTTTTCTTAAAACATTATGTATTGTATAGTCATGGAGGTATATTCTTCTGGTAAACATACAGAATTAAGATGGTTGTAAAGCCTATCTATTGTCTTAAAATTGTGTCAGAAACGGACATAATATGCTTGTGGGAGATTGTGCATGCAAATTTTGGCACTTTGGGTGTAACTATAGATGCAGATGAGTGTATATATATTGCTGAAATGCAGCTGGAAGAAATGAACCTTCCTTCCTGAAAGCTTGGCCTTCAGACAGATGCAATGGGCACTAAAGCTTCCATGGGAGGGATGGGTTTCTATTTCATTACCATTTTGACCTTCCTTTTTTTTTTTTAAGACTATAATTTTGCTTGATTTTTCTTATTTCTACTTTTAAACTACTCCTTTGTCTGATTTTGGTAGCATGGAGAATTGTTAGTAAAAATTAAGAATATATAAATAGGATATCTACAACTTTATTTAGCAGAGAGGAGAAGGTGTTCTATGACAGAAAGTCCCATTCTTAATCTCTTCATGTATTGCATATTCTGAAATCAGCCAAGTCCTTGTCATAATTGGGTGGAAGTGTGAGTATGTTTCAGGTATTTGGATAATTATCTCTTTTAGAGTTTCACAATGAAGAATTTTTAAATGGAAAAATTTAGACGTCTCTTTGGTGAAATTAAACCTCCATTTGCTGGGCTGGTAGACCTGAAACTGCCCCTGAATGTGTCTCACTAAGTTGCTCTTGTCAGAGAAGTCAATTTTCTTCCCCCCCAGTGTTCCAACAATATTCCTATGCATCTGCTTCTAGTGAGTATTTTTGACAGATGGAGAGAGAAATGCCATTTTCTCCTGCATAATGTGATGTGCAATATTGCACACAGACCTTTAAATTGTCTGTAAAGATTTATCTCTGATCACTGCAGTAAAATATCACCTTATTTACAATTAAATGAAAAACTCTATTTGTCAGGCTCTTCCAGACAAGTATTTTAAATGTCAAAAATCAGTTGTTTGCCTCAGATTCAAAAGTTATTTGATTTAGTATCTCAGTGTTTGCAGGGGGCACAGGGGACACAGATGATAACATGAAAAAATGAAGTAATATTCAAGTCCTGAATATTGTGCTGAAGGTGCTGAGAACTTTACCTAAAAGCCAGGGGAATGGATGCCACTTAGAGGCAAACTTTTCAAATAGAATGAAATCTAAAGTAAATTTTAAAATTCCAAAACAAAACAATAAGAACCTTCAAAGCCAATGTTTTATGACACTTTGGAAATCATTCTATTGTTCTCTGTTAAGTTACAACAGAGGTAATTAGGAGGACCTTATGTATTCTAGCATGTAATGGCTTACTGTAATCTTAGTACTCATGAATTGAGTAAATAAGTGAGAAATCCTATTTTAATAGTGCTTTTCTGAGCTATTGGGTGACAAACTGAATTGTGCTCTTTGTTCCCCAGAAAAAATATAAAATTCACCATTGTCGCAAGTGTGTAATTTTTTTTCCCCAGAATGGCAGGACTTGAGGTTTTGGGCCTTGCTTTCAATATTTTTATTGATTTGAGAATGAGGAAAAATAATTTTACAATTAAATTTACATGAACTGGTGAAGGGACTGATTCAAATTACAAGCCAAATAAGGAAGATTTTTGAAATTAGCTGATCAGACACAAGATAAGAATGTATTTTCAGAACCTTGAAAATAGGTTTTCCCATCTGTGGATTTTGTGGCTTTTATAATGGTGCTCTGTTTAGCTTGAAACATACAGTACAGTAGCTCTTCAGTCTGCTTTTATTCATTAATGCTTTGTTAACCTGGTAAGGATTCTAGCAAAGAGCTGGTAGTAGACTTGGGTATATTAAAGTAAATACTGTAATTAGCTTTAAAAGAGCATAATAAGAGCATTATTGATTAGGCATTATTGAGGTAATAGCAGTCAACAGATGAAAATTATATACCTGGAAAAAAATTCCACTTTTAAAGGGGCTTGCACATGGTTTTGCTTAGTTCACACTGCTGTACACCTCTCTCTTCTACTTGGGAGTAGTAAGCAAAGCCCCTCCTGGGGGAAGAGTGCCAATGCAAAGAACTCCAGTGTGTTGTCTCAGTAAAAGTGTGTAACTATATTTATGTGTGTGTGTATTTATATACATAAACACCTTTTTGGAATAACTTGTTAAATGAAGGTCCAGGGGTTTGTTGATTGTCTCTGAGCTTTTGCAGAGTGTGTAGCAATAAAATGGTGAAAAGGACATTTGGGAGAAAGCTGTGACATTCCTTGCCACTTGGTCACTCTTTTCCTGCCCATACCTACTTCTCTGAATACAAAACACTTTCTTAAGCCCCTGCAGAGATGTGGGATTCAAGTGGTCTACATGTCAAGGTGGTTTGCAAGTACAACACAGCCCCTGTTTTGATTACTTATGTCAAAATAAGTGATTGCCAGAACGCTAGGAAATAGGTAATTGGTACGTCATGCTTGTACGCCAAGTTTTCTTGAAAAGCAGATTTGGGGATTGTTCTCCCTTCTGTAAATAAATCCTACACTAAAAGTGTTCAGACCATGAAATAAATGAAGTTCAGCAGTTTTGATTTTGGGATATGTAAGGGACATATTTATCTACTTGGAAGTATAACACTGAACAGTCTGGGGGGTTTTTTGGTGGTTGTTTACGGTTAAAAAAATAAACTATGCTTCCCCCCCCACCCCCCCCCAAACACAGACAGAAAGCATCTCATCTAATTTATAGCAGCTAACAAAAGTGATCTGTACCTTAAACCTAACCACCCCACCAGTAGCTGAAGGGAAAGCTTAACCTAGTTCTGAGCCTCTGGTCGTGCTCCAGTGCCATGTGGCTGTTAGCAGGAGTACTTAGGCAATAAGTGCTTGGCTGGACCTGAGCCAGAATGTGCTTAGCCTGTTGTGGAATGGGATTCTAAATTACTACTATATGACAAGTGTTTGTGGGGAGAATTGAGAGTTCACTTAGCCATGTGTGTCTCTCTCAGGGAGCCTACTTGGGAGCTGAGGAGCAGAGAATGAAAGTGATAAAAGACAAAGTAGGCTAAGAAATTCACCCAGACATTGCCACTGCTGTGGTTTACTAGTTCTCCCATGAAACGTGCATGGAGGCATAATGGATCTGATGCCAAGTGTGATATGATTTTTATTGCAGGCCTGATGAAGTGCTTTCGTGTCTTATTACATAACCTGAAGTCTGCCATTTGTGTGGTTATTCAGAGATGTTCAAGATAACATGAATGAGGGTATGAACTCTTGTAGAAAATCAGAATATTACCAGCCAATGCGTGTGCCTAGCTGAGACATGATGTGTCGAGTGAAGCTCTGAGACAGTTTCCATGGATTTGCAATTATGGCTTGTTTTATAATAAAATCTTTAATATTTAGAAGTTATGGGAAAATGGTCTGCAGCAATCCATATAGCTAATTTACTAACATCAAGAGTTCATGAAAATAATTAAATAAAATCTAAAGACTGAAGTCTAAAAATGTAGCTAGGAAGAACATTTTATTATGTCTGACTGAGAGGCTGAGGTCAAAATCTGCAACAATATATAATGACAAGTCCTTTTTTTCCCCCCTAGTAATGGCAATGTATTCTTTCTACTTTATGTCATATGCACAGTAAGCTGCAGATAGCTTTGCAGAAATGATAAGGAAGCCAAGCGTAAAAAGTACATGAAATATTTTATTTCCTTAGAAAAGTAAAACTGCAGCATCATGCCAGGACATGGGTTCAGTTGTAAAATTGTATTCTAAAAAATGCTATTCTTCCAAGAAACAAAATGTTCACAACTCTGTCCAGCTTGTATAAACAAACATTAAGTCCTACTTAATTTTTGAAACTTATTACTGGCTTTTTACACAGGTAAAGTGAGGATAATAACAATGTCATGTTGCTGCTGGAAAGGTTTTTATCTATTACTTTTTTTCTTTTGCTGATTGAAAGGCAGGCCATCTGCCACAAAGCGTTCTGCGTTTGTCTTTGGCGTGCCACCTGCAACTTTAAGTGAGACTTTTAAGTGAGATTCCGTCTGTCCCGTCTTCTCACATCCTGGATTTCTTTAAAAGGAAGTAGGTTTGGGGCTTTTTTGTGATGCTAACTGACTCTTGCAGAGGAATCTTTAGTTGCTCAAAATGCTTGCAATTTCATATTGGCAGATTATATTCAACATGGGTTATGGACTTTTTTTTCTCTCAGAGAATGTATCTTGATCAGCTATGCTGGAGATACAATGATGAAAAGAGATATTTAATAAATGTCTCCAAATTAAATAATCCCGACTAGTGCTGGATTTTACACTCATGACTGTGATTTAGCTGAAGATATGTAGATTGAAAGATGAAGATATGAATTGATAGAAAGATATGACTGATAGATGAAGATTGATGAAGATATATAGATTGAAACTACATTTGTGTAGGCAGGGAGATTAATTTTCAATTGAAGTGGTGTATTCTTACTTTGGTGCTTAAAATGCAAGTATGGCTCCCACTTCTACACCCCATCTTCTGATTTGGTCATTTTGGATATGAGAAATAAGTGTGTGCACCACACAGTGCCATGTTCCCCGTTGTTGATTTGGCCTTCACCCAGCCTACATCCCCCAAAGGTACCTCTTTAGTGTGCTGTCGGTGAACAGTGGATATAGGTTTAAGGTAACTTCTGAATAAAGGGATTAAACTGCTCTTGAAAATCCACTGACTTCTTTTGGAGTGATATGGTTTGGGGGGTGGAGCTGAGTGTGATAATTAGCAGGTTGTTCAGTACTTACTATGATATTCTGGAATTGTGTGCCTGAATGGGAGCTTTGTCAAAGGAAAGTGTGAGAAATGCCAGGATAGAGTTTGCACAAAGGAAATCTTGATTGTTTTGAAGCTGATAGAAATGGAGTGGTGGATTTTAGAGACTTGACTCCCTTATTTCCATATTGTTTTCAAATTTGTTGAATTGACAGTCCATCTCTGGCAAAAATATTGACCATGGCAAGTACACCAAAATTTCATAGTGGAAAAGCTCAATACTGATGTAAGTGTGAGAAAGTTTTTGAGAACATTGTGTGGAGATGGAATTACTGCAGAGAGTGAGGCAGGCACTGGGACACGGGAACAAACTGTTGGTAATGAGTGGGAGTTTAAGTAAAGCACTGAGTAGCTAGATCATAAAGGATAAATCTCACTCTATTTTCTTGTCTCTGGCTGTTATTACCTACAAATGTAATGAGGTTGGTTGCAAAATTAACTTTCTGTGGAGGCTTCATAAAATAAACCAGAACAAAGTATTATTAGATGGGTGAATTTTATTCAGTGTGTTAGATTGAATTAGAGTGTATCTTTTTGCAGTCTGATTAGTATTTTAAACACGCCTGGGAATTAAGTAGAAAGATGTAGTTGTAACATTAAAAAAGGCTCTAAAACAGCTTTTTAGAGAACGCTTTGACCTTGAAAAAGATAAAACGAGAACAAGTGTAAAATATAAAGAAAATCTTCTGCTATTAGCACAAAATACTATAGTGCAGTACTGCTCACAAAGTGGGAAAACAAAAGAATAAAGAAAAGGGTAGATAAAAGGTCAATATTCATAGTAGTCAGGCACTTAGATCTATCAGTAAGAAATCATAGTCTAATTAATCTCAATATGGTTAAGTTTTATTTTGAATCTAAGCTACCATAAAAATTTAGGCTTTTAAGAGCCTGGAACAACTGACATTTGGAATCTTTTTATTAAATATTTCTAAATGTTTCTGAAGTTAATGTTTTAGATACTCCAATTTAGCATCTTGTTTTATATGTACTGTATCACAGAAACACATTTCAGTGGCATTAGTGCAAAGAATGCAAGATTACAAAATGAGGAACAGCTCCATTACTGCCCTAAACAAAAAGGAAACTGTCACAGCCTGAAAGTTGTTGTTACAAAGGAGATCCCTCCTATGTTTCTCTCTTGAGCAGCCAGGATGTATGTAAGAGTGCATATATTGATTTCATATAGTTTCAAATGGGGAGAGTCCCTCAGGCTACAGTATTGATTGAAGTGAACATAATGATTTGACTGTCAACATGAAATGAATATGTATTTATAGCTTACATTTGCTATTTTAAGTTTTGTTTCAAAGAACAAAAAAAAAAGAGTTGTGGTTTATGAATTGCCATTTCCCTTAATAAGCTTGGTTTAATTGGGAAATAATTTGCTTGGAAGGTGCATCCAGTATAAATCCAATGACAAATGCAACATTTAATCTTTTACGTTTTGATTTAGTTTGAGTTTGTTTTTTTGTTTGTTTTGGGGTTTGTGGTTTGTTTGGTTGGCTGGGTTGTTTGTTTTTTTTTGTTTCTTTCAATTTCCTCATATGTTCTTCTACAACCTTTTAAAACTATAAATAATTTTTCTTGGTTTTTTTGGTGAAAAAATTGTTGAATTTGCAGTGCTTTAGCCACAGGTGAGAAATAAAAGTCTGTTTAGACTGTCTTGCCCACAACCCAATTTTTTAGTTGATGTCATCAGCTGAGATATACTTTGTGGTCTTTATTATATGGTCATGTAGTAGAAAGACAAGGCAGTTATTTCTGCAGGGTTTAACCTACAACTTTCCTCTAAATAGACTTCTCTGTAGGATTTTTTTTTTTTCCTTTTTCAGAACAAAATGCTGTTTCCTATGAAAATTGAAAGGATTGACAAGGTTTCAGGAAACATACATATTTTATCATCTACATCATTCTATTAGTAGATACTACTTGAAAATCTCAAATGTGACATGGGCAGTGAAGGATATCTTGCAGAATGCCAACTGGGTTTGTGAAAGCGGAAGATTTGGAATGGCGAGGTTGGAATTTCACAGTTTGATTACTGTAGTTCTTACACTATGTTTTCAAATTATCTCAAGTTGAAGCATTGGGTTACTCAGCTCTCCCATTTAGATCACATTACTGATGGTGTCAGGTTTAAAACTTTATTTTGTAGCCAAACCAGTGTGTTAAGCCATGTATTTAGCTGGTTTTGTTTTTCAGGAAACGCTAGGTATAAAATAACATACAAATCTGATAACATCTATGGCATATTTGTTCAAATCAGACGACGTTGACAAGTCCCCTTAAATGTATTAAATGAAAAATGTATATAGCAATCCACTGCTTCCAGTAATAGGTCTAAAGATTCTTAATACATGCACATAATATCAATACAATGCCCTGAAAACCTGTTTTTCCCTTAGGTTAAAAAAAGTCTGAGGCTGGGGCCATGTTTTGAGCTAAGTAGCAGCTGTGGAACCACAATAGGCAGCAAGCCAACTTGTCCATTTTATTTTATTTTTGAGAAATTTGCTCAAGTTCTGGTAGTATTTAGGTTTTAGTATTAAAGCAGAAGATATAATTTTATTTTCAGTGGTTAATCTTTCTAATATACTTTGGCCACATGAAAGGAATAAAGCATCACAGGGAGATAAACACAGAATTCTTGCTTGCAAATGTGGGTGTTGAATAAACATCAAATTAGTTCTGGCTGTGAGGGTAAAAGTAAATATTCCTATATGCATACTCTGCCAAGCACTTTCTTCTCCCAAAATATTGCTGGAAGGAACTTTTCTATTGATTCTTCATATTTTTACTTTAAAATTTCTGAATTCCAATCGGTAACTATTTTTGGTAATTTAAATTTGCAATGCCTCTTAAATTGAATAATCATGAATCTTGTCCTGTCATCTTCGGGGGCCTTTTTAGAAATAAAATCTTGTGGTTTTCGTAGCCTTACTGTTTTCTGGTACGCCCTGTGTATAAGTGCTGAATTTAGACCCATCCTTAGTCAAAGTACAATAGCGAAACATGTTTGGAAGAAATAAGTATTCCAACATAATTTTCAGACTATATATTATGTCTTGGTTCTTTTTCCAATGGTGTGATTTAGTAGTGCTGTGAAGCTAATGCAAAAGAAGGTATTTCTCTCGTGACATGCATGACCTTTGTGGGGTCTGGAGTGTTTTCAGGTGACTTCAAGTTGGGAAATAATTATATCATCAGCATTTAACTGTGCTTCATAGCAGTTTCTCTTTGATGCTGCAACTGGAAGGTGTTCCAGGTCTCCATGCAGCTGCT
The DNA here is from genome assembly GCA_013398275.1 of Promerops cafer. NCBI lineage: Eukaryota > Metazoa > Chordata > Aves > Passeriformes > Nectariniidae > Promerops > Promerops cafer. Next base: position 965,417 of record VZSE01004172.1, on the reverse strand, counting down.
GCTTCCAGGGATTTCACTAGGTCAAAAAAGCCAGGATTAGGTAACATTTAGCTAATACTACTTTCATTTTGTAGACAAATGTTGATTGTGATAGCAGACACAATGTTTTTAGAAAGTCAGCAGACTACGCCTTTTATAGATTCAGGAACATTTCTTTATCAGAGCAGCGCACTTGTAGTGACAGCAGATTAAATCAATAACTTCTGTGCCTTCTCAAGGCCAGAGTTTAGAATCTTTCTTCAACAAAATCATTGTTGAATCACTGTTTAAACTTGTTTGTTAGGTAACTACTCCTTGTCTTTCTTTGGTTTTGCTGTTGGATGTCTAATGATACACTTCCTTTTCTGTTTAATTCAAATGTAAATAAAATATGTAGTGAGCTTGGAGAAACATCTATTGGGGAAACCTTTCCCTACTTTGCTCTTGATGTAGCTGAAAAAAATCTTGAAGTATAATGAAAACCACCCTCAGAGCACCAGAGTACAGTGCATTTTTTAGAAACCATATGAAAGTTTCACAATACTATTAATTAATCTGAAACAGCCTTACGGTTTCAGTTTCCTAAAGTTCTGCAGTGCTTTGGGGATTGGACAAAGAATTGTGTATGCACTGATGATGTGGATAATTTTTGACATGGTAAATAACCTTTCCATGATATTGTTATTTGTTCATGGTAAGGTGACTTCCAGTCTTTTTAAAGGCTGCTGTTGCTAAGAATGCTAGAATAATCTTACCTATGTATTAAATGTTGATTCTAGAGAAACATAGGGTCCTGTGCATGGCTCCATAAAAAAGTAAGGATTCTTATCTTCCACTTTCTATTACAGCATCGTAGATATTTTAGGATTAAATTGTAGAGCTAAAATAATCTATTAAATTTCATGCTTACTATGAAGAATTTTAAAACAATTCATCTATTCAGTAAGGTTTACCAAAAATTAAAGGAATAATTTTGGAGAACAAATCTCTATTCTTCTGAAATGAGAATTTCAGCACCACTGAAACAATTTCTTTCAACATTTTAATACAACAGCAAGTTTGAGTCCTACCTAAATCTTAGTTAGAATTGTTGGCATATTAATTGTAGTTATCTTTAACTGTATGTTGTCTAAAAGAAATTAATAATTTTTTTCTCCTCCACTCAAATATTTTGTGTAGCAATAGCAAGAAACCACATTCTTTATCACTTAAGTGGTCTTTCCACCCCACCTCCACTCATGTTTCAGCTCCGTGACAGCTTTTAAGTAGTTAGAATTTACTGAGCTTTGAGATCTCCGTCTCCAAACTGCTTGGTGTAGAAATTGAGCAAATATGTTTAAACTTTCCTCAAAAAAAGGGGAATCAGCTCAAGTGTCTGAACTTGCCTCAAGAGAGAGTAAGAATCACTCTTGATTATGAAGGTCCCAAAGGTAGACAGTGTTCAATAGACACCATTCTTGTCTGATGAGCTGAGACTTAGAAAGGGAAAAGATGTTTTTTTTAATCTAGTGGCTTTAATATCACTGGGGATATAGGATATGCACAGTTTTGCATTGTTAGCTGCTATTAAATTTAATCCAGAGTTTAGTTCATGAATCAAAGACCGTTTATAATCCTGAGTGAAATAATTAATGGAGAAGAGACAGAAGCCAAAGAATGAACTAGAATTCTGTTTGGCAAAATTTAATCATGCTAGATGGAGATGAGAGATATTTCTTGGATGTTGAATTGCACACAGAGCAACATGCTGTTGATTATAATGGAGGTAATGATAATGTGCAACCTTTAGAGACTAGCCTCAAATGGTTTTTAAATAGAAAGTAAAAATAAGTAGCTTCTGCCAAATAACAAAATAGTTAGCATACCTTCAGGTTATCAGTCTCAGGCATAAGAATACTGGGGTTGAGAGTACTGAAATACTTTCTCCTTAGTAAGTATTTCACAAAGGAAATTCCTTTATTGATAAAAGGACTTATATTGCTGTATGATCATGTGTGCATTCTAAGTGAATAGAATATTCCGTTCACTTGTATATGCTAATATTTTACCATTCCTGATAAAAATATTCTCTTGATGATCTTTGAATGTGTCTACCACAGTGCTGGTAGGGCAGTCAGCCCATTCTCACAGGCTGACCCTTCAAAATTTCAGCATAGTTGGCAGCATATTCTGCTGTTGCAGATCATGTGTCAATCTTATTCTACCTGTAGTCTCTCTCTGTGTTTTGCATTAAAATCTGAAAGCAGAAGGAAAGGTGCAGGTTCTTGGCTCTTCCTCCAGAGAACTTTGAAATTGTGCGTGGTTGTTGCAGGATTCATTAGCAGCTGTTAAGGATTAATTCTAATACATTAAAGCAACCAAGAATTTGAAGAATAGTTAAGAGAAAAATAATCAGTGAAATAGCAAAGATATTTGGTAGTCATGTAGAGAATGCAAGTCTATGTTTCTGTTAAAGTGTAAAGATCAAACTGTACACTGGCAAGTTTGTTAATGTACAGTGATTGGAGAGTCACAGCACTTTCCTTTTTTAGGAAAGGTAAATTCTACAGTTAACTCCTTAGAGACTGCACTAAATAGTTTTATAAGCACATGGTAATAATGTTCATGGTGACATAGAATAAAAATACCCTCGTTAAGAAACTTTCAAGTACACTACAACTGAAAATGCCAGTTCATAAGCTACCACTTCACTGACCTTATAGAATACACAGGGTCGGGAAGAAGGAGGAAATATTCCTGATGTCTGTAAGTTAACCAGTAGGTTTGCATGCATTAACAACTCTGCACTTGCCACTTCCTTCACTTAAATCAATGGAATTTAAGGTCAAATCTCTTACAGTTTCTGAATGCCTTTTAGATAAGACACATGTACCTGAAACTTTCCAGTTTCCAGTGTAAAGTCAGGCCTGATTCTGCTGACATTAGATGGGCACCCTGACAGAGGCCTTGGGCCAAGATGACAGCGTGAAAAATGTCCCAACTATTCATTAAAACATTTTTAGCAAGCTACTCTTTGGTCATATACTACATTGTTGCTCTCCCATGGCAGTACTGCTGGAAGTTCCTTAAAAGATGCAGTCATATATGACTTAATGTCTATGACCAAATGAGTATTTTACTTACTTTTTGGAAATGCATGTTCTTGCTTATGGTGTAACTTTGCAATCCAAGATAGAAGTAAAGATTTTAATTTGAATTCTTTGTCCCTAATGTTTTGTTTCATTTGAGTAGTAGAGAAGGCAGTCTTCAGCAAAGTGAGTTTAAAGCTGATGTTTCTGCTAGTGAAATGTAAGTAATTCTTTCAAAAGTGGAGAATTTAATCTTAAAAGAGTACAACTAGATAGTTATTTAGTTTGGTGTGGAAATGTGAACTTGTGTTTTATCAGAACTCTATGCCTCGTAGCAGCTGCAAAGTGAGATTGCTACTGCATGTGACAGATATAGGCCAAAAACTTGATGCTGTGAAATTAAACTAAAGTGTGACCTGCAGGGTACTGGTCAGCTGAATTACCCACACTTTTATGACATTCTAGAAGAATGGAAGATTTTTATAATATGAAAAACTGCAGCCATATTTACCTTGTAAATATTTAAAGAAAGAGGTTTTTTTTCTTATCTCAAAAAATGATATGTAGAAAATCTTCATTTAATGATTTGTAATAACTGTACCAGAGCTTTAAAGTGTTGTTTGGGGTTTTCTTTCTTAATTGTGTAAGTATGTGTTCTAAATTCAAACACACACAAGCAAATGTAAAAAATAGACTTGTGTATATTGCAGCCACTGGCCAAATGAGAGAGCATGGAGCAGGGAGCTCAAACCATCTCAGTATTATGTGGTTTAAGAAAAAACCTCTCAGCATCAGGCATATGTATGCTCCCCTCCTCCTGCTCCTCCCAGTCCTTCAAGAAAATAAAGCCTCATACATGCAAATTTCCTTATGAAGCTGTTTCTGTATGAAGCAAATCACTGCATTAGTGTTGCAGCTCAAGAGATGTGACATGTGATCTTGCACCATGTCTCATCAGACCACAGTAGCTGGGAGCAGTGGCAAGTGGAAGTGACAGCCCCTGCCAGACCACAGCGATACAGTGCTGTTATAACTCGGTAACAAGGACAATAAGCCGTGTCATGCTTGTTAGTCCTTTTGTTGTTTTTTGTTTTTTTTTTTTAAAGAACTTTTTACCTCTGGTTTAATACAGAGTAAAAGTGGTATTAAACACTAACAGTGCCAGACCGAAGTCTGATTTTGATATAAGCTGAGAAGCCTGATTTTCAGAATGATGACTAATTCTGCCCTCAAGTTTTGTGCTTGCATTGTTGTCGCTCTGGATAGGCACTGGTGCTTAATAGGCCTAACAACTCTGTTCTAACTGGTATCATAGCATCCTGTGTCACAGCCCCTCAGAAAGTCACTGTCTTGTGATAAATGTATGCAACATGATCTTTGTTGTGACTGCAAACCAATTAAATCCAGACAGATGATTAACAGATGATTAAAAAATAAAATAAATTAAAACCTTGGGCTTATGGTTGCTTTTGGAGGGTAAAGCCCCAAACAAATTTGCTTGTTACAGGTTTAAGTAGCTCTCGAGGCACTATTGCAAGGCTGCAGTGCCTTTGTGAAAGAAGGAAACAGGCAGGAGGGAAGTGGGAGAAAGACAGAATGAAGTACCCTTATGTAAGTACAGCATGTCTCAATTAGGAAAGTGAAGTCAAGAGGTGCAGGGATACTGAATGGGAGTGAAGAGCCTGCTGGGTTTAGCCACATGGAGAGTAAGATGTTTTGTGCTTCTCTTGGGGTATTACAAAATCATGTGCTTTATGCCATCAATGCTGTTATTGTTTGTACTGTTGGACTACCCAGAAACCCTATTAAAAGGTAGCTAATTAATTAGTTCATCATATAATGAGCCCCTTTTCTGCTCTGCAAAAGGACAAGTATCAGTCTCTTTGAGGTAGAGACTTTTTTACTATTATAAGATAGAAGAAAATGAATAAATGGGATGTGGAGCTGTGGTCTCAGTGCCCTGCATAACCATTGCCAGCTTTAGGTCTGGTTTTACAGGAACCTTGCTTGAAATGCTTCAAACATCTCTTGATGACAACAAAGATGGTAAAATAAGTTTTGGGAAATCTTGTAGATGACATGTCAAAATCCATTCCCATTTGCTGTCCTTTTAGAAAGTATTGATTTTATTGTGTGTGTGCATCATTGTGAAGATTTATCTGAAGAGAATGTCAAGATGATGGTTATGCAAAGGCTGTCCTTGAGATGAAGACCAGTAATGGAGAAGTAAATGGGGTCTTTCAAGCTGTTTAGTGGGCAGGTAGTATCAAACACAGGTATGGTTCATACCACAAGAGATTTCAACTGTGAGAGCAAATAGCTGCATTTTGAAGGTGGGTTTGATATTTACAACAACAAAAAAGCTATTCCAAGTGTTATGCTAAGTTAAGTGTTATGCCTTTTCAAGATGGAACTGGATTTACAGTCCACAGATTACATTCATCAAACCTCTGCAAGCAAACTTGTGGTTCAGAGATGAGTTGATGGAAGAAACGCTGTGTGTAGCTAAAAATCACAGAAACAGATTTAATGTAGAGGCATTTCCTCCTCACTGTTTACCAAGATTTCTTGTATCAGTGGTGGCATGACTGCATTTGAACTCCTGCAACTTTCTCAATATATTTTGAGCAAAATGATTGTTTAACAACTTTCTGATTTTTTTTTTTTTTTTCTAATGAGACCATACTCTGACCACTGAATGTGAGCTGAAAAGGATGAAAAGATCTCATTCCAGACATGAATGCTCTTTTTTTTTTTGGTACTGTTTTGATTTTCCAAGCTCAGAAAGGTCAGGGTTATTCATCTTCCACTTGGCCTCTTTCTCTGAACAAGTAATCCACATTTCAAACACATTACAAAATCTGGCTCTGATAAAAGACATTGAAGAGAACAACAGAATTCCAGCACATTACTCTGACTTGACTGCACCAATTACAGGATAGGCATGAACAAAAGGCAGTGATGCTCTTGGGAAAGAGGCTTTCCCATATGGATGTGTGCTGGGGCAAGTGCATTGTTGACTTTACAGTCCTCTTTGATAAGTGATCAAGAGCTATTATGTTTCTGTATACAAGCACAAAAGGGGAAATTTAAAGAAAAGTGATGTTATCACCTTTTATTGCTGAGATTTAATTACAAGTCACCAAATCACAGATTGTGCTGAGTTGGAAGGGACCCACAAGGATCATGGAGCCCAGCTCCTTCCCCTGAATGGGACCACCCCGAAAGTCAATTCCAAAGGCTCTGGTAGAGAAGAAATATATATGAGATTCCTAGCAGGAAAGGAATGGAGGATGTGGTTTTAACGGGTTTGTTTCCTGGTTAGAAGGATTTGAGGGGTGGAGAGGGTTATGAGTGTTCCTTAGGGACTACAGTTACAAGCTAGATGTTAAGTGAGTTATAGCTTTGATGAAGAATGCTTGCTGTTTGTTGAACTTTTGGTGTCTTTGGCAACCAGATGGATCTTTACTCCTGAGCTGGGCCACATCTGTATGCAATTATAAGAAGTTTTCAGATTTGTTTGTTACAGAGATTGTTAAACCTTGCAAATACAGTGCACACAGCAACTGAGACAGTCATCTAAATAATAGGGTAAAATTTTACTAGCATGAACCAGGGAGCAATGACATTGAATCTACTTGAGCAAAAAAAGAAAAAAAATATTTAACTTAATTGAACTTTCCCTGTGAAAAGTAACAGATGTTAGAGTTAAATTTATGAATGTTTTAATTTTTTCTCCTGTAATTTTTTAGGTATTCACTTATGGTAATGGGATTTTTAAGTATGGAGATACAGCTGGGGCTCTGGGGAATTCATTCAGCTTTCTCTATTATTTAGTCATTTGAATTGGATATTAGAGCAAGGATTTTTTTTTTTTTTACTTTAATAGTTAAACTAGAGAAGCAATAGCCTATTAAAAAAAATTTACTTTTTCTAATTGTAAGATCTTTTGTAAGAGTGTTGTTTAATTCTTGGTTTACTGTTACAGTATACAAGAGCTACCTTAAAAGAGAAAATACAATAAGTTAAAAAGGTGATGAAATCCAAAACAACCAAACTGACTTTGGAATTCTTATAAAATAAATTTTCTTGGTACATAATTTTTTTGGTAAACTCATGTTAGCTGAAGAAGATAACAGGTTGTCATACTGTACTTCTGTTACTAGACTTCTATGTGCTTGGTTAATAATTTCAGCTTCTGTTACTTCCAATTTTTTTTTTAAAGCGCTCTTTTGGAAGATTCTGCTGCAATTTCTGACCAAGACATGTAGTCTGCAGATACTCATATAAGTATAGATCAGTCTACAGCCATTCACAAAAGAAATGGTGCATGAACAATATGAATTCACAGAGGACCTGTGAAGAGAAAATTACTTTCCTGATGAAAAATGAAAGCAAGGGAGGAGAAATGAGGTTGACGCATATGAGCTTAAACCTTGCTCTTCTAATATATATAGAATTTTGTCATTTATTATGAAGGCTCTAAGAACTTGCCAAAATTATTTCTTCATTAGAATGCCAGTCATACTTCAACCCTCTTTTTCCTTGTCCCCAAAAAAGTTTAAGTGGCAATTAATTTTTGTGTAGCATCTCAGCTTTTAAGTGAAGTACGTTTCACATTTTTTATGATGTATATGGCCCTAGATTAATGAATAATAGACATTATTTGCCTAAAAACAAATCTACAGCTGCAGACACAAGAAATACAAAATCAGTGTTATGGTGCAATATTTCATTTTCCTCTTGTTTTTTTTTTCCCCCCACAAAAAGGATTTGGAATGCATTGGGTTCTTTGAGTCAGCTGAGATACAGATGGAGCCAGTCAAATGTGGAGCATGGCCAGCATTCCCAAAAGATGTTTTTGGTTTATTTTCTAGTCAATAATTTTAATGGGAAAAAAAAATGATGATAGCGTTGATGGTAGCATCTTCCCTACAGAAAGCAGGGAGGATGGACTATTTCCATGTTAAATTAAAATGCACACATTGCTGAGCAACGAAAACAAATTAAGGCAAATTCAGTAACTTCATTTTAAAAGCAACAGTGAGCTTTAATTGTCATAAATTCAGAACTAATTAAAAACATGTTGACAAAAATTGGACCAACAGTTTGTCATTTCCAAATCTAAGTGGAATGCAAAGTGCTGAGAATAAATTACAGGATTTGAATTCATTTCTTAAGTTTAGTGCATTTGCTACATGTAGGATATCTCAGGATCTTTTGGGGGGAAGACAGTAGAAAATTATTAGAAAATATTGTTTTCATTTAACTAGTATTTTACAAATAAGCTCTGAACTTGATGTCTAAATGTTGAGAACTGGAAATATTTGTCAGTGACTGGGTCTAGATGGTGAATTCAGTCTTATTTTAACTCCATGCTGGGTGAGAACCAGACATGTGCCATCTCTTCTCCTCCCTCACAACATATAAGCAGGAAATAAAACTGAGAACATGGGCTCTAACATGGAGCTCCAAGTGGTCCAGGTGAGTCCGAAGCCTGGATTATTAAATAAATGGATTATTAACAAGATGTGCTGTGGCACACAAATTGCCCCCTCAGTATGTTGCCATCTGCTCTGATAATAACTAGGTGTAGTGTAAAAAGGAATACTAATATCCCCAGAGGTTAAACTATTTCAGGATTGATAAATTGCCAAAACCTAGAATCATAGAATGGTTTGGCTTGGAAGGGACCTCAAAAATAATCTATTTCCAACTCCTCTGTCATGGGCTGGGATGCCAGCCACTAGAGCAGGTTGCTCAAAGCCTCATCCAGGCTGGCCCAGAACATTTCCAGGGATGGAGCATCCATGATTTCTCTGGGCAACCTCTGCCAGTGTCTCACTAAGTAAAGAATTCTTCCTAATAACTAATCTAAATATCTCTTTCTTTAGTTTAAACATGTTCTCCCTTGTCCTATCTCTACCTGCTGGTGTAAAAAGTCACTTTTTTTTTTTTTTTTTTTTTTTTTTTTTTTTTTTTGCAATAAGCCCTCTTTAGGTACTAGAAGGTCCTATAAGGTCTCCCTGTTGTCTTCTCCAGACTGAACAACCCCAGTTCTCTTAGCCTGCTTTCACCGGAGAGGTGCTCCAGCCATCTGAGCATCTTTCTGGCTCTCTTCTGGACCCCCCCCCCAACAATGGTCCAGCAGGGTCCACATCCTTGTGCTGAGGATCTCGAGCTGGCTGGATCACTCCAGGTGGAGTGACTGACTCACAAGGGCAGAGTAGAAGGGCAGAAACACCTCCTGCAACCTGCTGGCCACACCATTTTTAATGCAGATCAGAACAGCTGGCCTCATCATCATATTCTAGTTAAATTAACATGGTTCCTGAATGTAAGAAAAGTATTCTTCTAGGGAATAGAGAGGATAAATCTTTGACCATGAACCTTCAACATATAAACCTTTGTATGTGCAAGGTTTTGCTGCAGCTCTCATATGACTGGAATGCCCTTGCAGTCGGTATTTCACATCTTTCTGCTCAACAGGAAGATAAATCCACACTAATATTCTGAATTAAGTTCTACATTGATGTGCACACACTTAAAACATGCCACAGGGTGAGTAACTGCAGAATTCAGAAGTTTTTGCTTAGGTGTAGTGTGTCACTCTATTCTGCAAGCACTGGGCACTGCTTCTGGACAAAAGTCTGAAACATCTTGAGAGTAGGACCAAAAATACCATGGATTTTAAAAAGTGTAGGCTGACCTAAACATCCTTTCACTTCTATAAAACTTCAATTAAAGGCTTATGACAATATACTAGATGTCTCTTAAAATACAGCCCTAAATTAATTAGTGAAGTGCTCTAGAGTCCACCCTAACACACAGTGTAAATTTACAAGGCCTATATGTGCAGGGCAGTGACTGATAGGATGTAGAGTAAAAGCATGTGATTATTTTACTTTTTTAAAGAAATCAGTGCAAGCACACGAGTGTGGGATTTCATTCTCTAAGCCAATTACTTGTTTATAATTGACATTTCCTGAATGACTTTGCAGTCTTTGGCATCCTGTAGCCAGACCTCAGAAAATGAATAAGAACTATTTATACAACTAGTAGAAAGACACAGGAATAAAAGCATGTGTAGTGAAGAGCAGAATAAAGTTGTTCACGCCTTCTTTGCTGGTTGATGGTCTGGGTAAATCTCAGAGTAAATTGAAGTTCCTAATCAAATTTCAGCCTATCTTCCTTTCAAGGCACTCAATTGCTCAACAACTGCCCTGAACAGAGTAGAATAACACAATTTATCAGCAATGGGGTATGGTTAAGAACTTAGTTCATTAAAATACCAGTTATGCTGAATTACACAACCCCATGTGAAGGATGCAGATGCCAGTGGAAGTTTGGAGTCTGACTCTTGAGAACTATAATATTATTCAATTAATTATTTTAAGTCAGTTAGAGCTAATATAGAAATGCATGAATACTCTAGCACACCTTACAGGATAAAATTAGAAATATGTGGCACTTTTATGTGTACATATATATAAGGGTGTGTTCCACAATGTAGTAGCAGGGCTGTATTTTCTCAAACACCTCATGGCTTAGCTGGTTTTTTGCCAACTTGCTGCATTAAGTTCTCAGACTCAGGCAAGAAATGAGTTGCATCATTTGAGGTATAATGAATACTTTGCTTAAATTATCTTTTTTTTTGTTCTGACAAGAAAATACTTAGCTTAGAGAAAGTTTAGTACAACAAGGTTCCTGCAAAAACAGGTTTTCCAGTATTCTCTTATTCAATTTAGAGTAACTGACCTTTAATTAACAAGCCTCTCAGTGGTGCACCTTACTGCAAAAATAACCAAGATGTATACTTTTAACATTTGTTCAAATGATCACCACTGAGTTTTCTAGTTCTGTGTATTTAAAATAACCGTAAAAGATTTTCCAATACCTCTAACTGAATGTACTTTTTATATACTATAAAGGCCTTTAGCAGCAAGTCCGTGGTGACTTTTTGTTCAGTTACCATGGTAACTTTGAACTTTCTTTAGCTGTGGAAAAAAGAATTCTTTTTTCACTATCAAGAAAAAGTGTTTGGTTTTGAGCAAGAAGAAAAAATGGACATAGTTTATCAGATAAACTTGTATATTTTAAAAAGTCTTTTTTAGAATACTTGGATTTTTTTTATTTAGGTATCTAAAAATTACTGGAATGGAGAGGAAGCAACTAATTTAATGAAAATTTAATGAAAATTAAGAAAGTTCATAACCAGGAAATACTATGCATTTAGAGATATATATACATATATTTCCATAAATGTATACAAATCGGAATTAGATTGCATTCATGTAACTGATTAAAGTTCAAATGCTATCTTTGTAGTATAATCTAGCTCAGATCTTGGAGAATTTAAAGAAAAAAATACCCCAAAACATAATGGGGCTTGTATTAGAGCTGTGCTTTATTAAGCCTCTTATTTTCATGTGAAGGATATGAGTGTAACATTTGAGTAGAGTAGAAATGTGTAAGAATCCCTTGAATGTGGGGTTTTGCTGTGGGAAAATATTTAATGTAATGCAGGAAACAAATATTCTTGTGGGCACATTGCTTAAAAATAATATGAAGATATACTTGAGCTACTCATGGTCTTTAACATCAAGCATCTTTATTTACATCAGCTTCAGAAAATATTGATAGAAGTATTCCTTTCTAGCTTTTTTCCCACTGTTTGGAACAAAAAGATTTATATCTGGTAATTTGGAATTATCTTTGTGATGGCTATCAAGGTAAGCTTACCAATATGTTGGTAAGCAATTAAAATGTATAATCAAAAATGAGCACAGGACCAAATCCCTGCCTTGGTAGCATAAAGCCTGAAAGCTTTCATTAATTCCTGCTTGCCTTTATCATATTAAACATTTTTTTAATATTCTCTCGATGAAAGCCAGATTGCTTCTAATTACAATACAGGTGCTTTTGTGATACTATAATAGAAAATACTCTGATGTAGCAAAACAAGGAAAAATAAGACTATATGAGCTACATCCACCTCCATTGCTTGAAAAGAGTTTGTGTAGTCAGCAAAGTTCCAGTGGTTTTACCAACATCTGGCAAGTTCACCCCATCAAGTTTCTCCACCTTTTTTTTCTCTTCAAAACTATATAAAATATGAGTTTCATTTTTGTCAATCATGTTGTTAATGGAAAATAAGAAAAATATTGGCTGAGATGGGGGAGAATTTAAAAAAGAAAGGTCTTTTTCCTTGATGAATGATACAAAACTGTATTTGACGTGAGGGATAGCAGATCAGAAACACCTGTATCGTCTATTAGGGAAAAGGTCAAACCTTAATTTTCAGTGATTGATATTGCCTTATATATATAAGCCATCTTCATTCCAAATGAACTATTTTGGGATTGTATATTATTGTTCTAATACATTGTGGAATTTGCCTCATCCTGTCCTGAAGTGGAAAATAAAGAGTTGTTGATTGGGGCTTTTTTTTTTCCCCAATGTTGTCCTATGATTGTAGTCTAGACAAGTATAATAATTATTTTTTTAACCTAATAAATATCAGTCTTGCTTCAAAAGCTTTGAATTTGGGGATGATAATGTTTGGCTGAGAAACAAGTTTTTCTTGCTACAAGGAGCCACACTTTCAGATTCTTTCTGAGGAACTAGGCATCTACTTGAGGAAAAAGCCCCAAAATTATTATTAGATTTTAAAATTAGTTTTAGTGTGTAGTCTTTTGTTACATAGCCTAAATATTTGTATACAAAATACTTAGATGCAGCTAATGCCTACATCTTACTTCAGAGTAGATTGTATTAGCTTCTGGGATATAATAAATCCACTGGGCCCAATGCCTGAATTAACATAATAATTAAAGTTTGAGCACATTGTTGTAGGTCACAGTAAGAAAATGTTTAATCTTTCTGCATTCATCTGTGTACATTCAAGGCATTGGGAGGTCTACAGAGACTGAATTAAATTTAGGTGTATCAGAAATGAGCAGGGTGTTTTAAGAAAAATGTGAAAAAGATTTAATTTGTTGGGAGCTGTTCATAATTGGTTTTGTTCTGACAATAAAAGATACAGCAAAAATTGGGTCACTACTCAAGTTACAGCTCAATTAATGAGAGAAAGCTGTGGGTGTATAGCAGCCAAAACACAGAATTATCCTGCATCTGCCCACTTGAGGGTTTGGGGTTTGTTTGGTTCATAGATCATTGTCTGTGGTCAGCTGAGCCTACAGGAAAAAACAAGTGCTGGGCTGGAGTGAGTAAGCACAGGATGTAGTAGATAATCTGAAAGTTACTCTACCAAATTAGTAGAGTGTTAAGAGAAGGAAAATGTGCTTTTTCAAACATAATTCTAGGCTTGAAAAATTGATGACATTGAGAGGAAGATTTAATGTCATTTTAAGAGTCTTGAGAGAAGCCAAGGAATATTAAAAGTTGTCTTGTCCTACAATACTCACTAGCCAGGGAGAAATATCTGGAAATATCTGATTATTGCACCACCAGAAATGGGTCAAGAAGCAGCTTGTCTTGAAACCAATTTGGAAATCCATGGTAAATTCCTCGGTTTTTATAGAATCTTTAGGTGCAGTTTCCCTTTATTCTGAAGCAGTTCTTTGCTAATACAGGGGTAAATGGATTTAGTAGTTTAATGGCTAATTTCCTGTGCAAGGCATCCACTTGACAAAAGACCCACAACAGGATGGGTGAAGAAAACTTCTGTTTGTGTTATTGTATTCTGAGGAGCCAGGGCTGGCTGCTGTCCAGCTTTCCTTTGTGCTCACGCAAAAAAACCCAAAACGTGGAAGATGAGGATAGAAAATAAAAATGGGAAGCCTGGAGCTGCCTGAATTAGTCTGTTTCTTGAATGGCAGCATGGAAAGTTGCTTATTAACTTAATATTTGGGGAGTAGGGAAATAACTGAGAGGTGTAGCAGGAAAAACAAGAGCTGCAGGAACTGCCCTTGGATACATCAAACATTCCTAATTTCATGGCTAACAGACTGATGAATGTTGCATGCTTTTGCTTGCAAGATGGAAATACTTCAGTGTGCATATTGTCTCCATAGCCCCAGACAAAAGTACAAACAAATAATCCTTGAATAATAAAATAATCAAATTATCCTCCAGTTAAATTGTGTTTTACCTCAAAATTTCAGTTTAGGAATCCAATGAAAATGAACTCAGGTAGACGTGAATTAAGAAAGAATGGACTGCTAGTCTGCAAATTTCTATTTTAATGACAATTAAGCAGAATTCTTAATGATTCACATACCTTTCATTTTAAACCATTTACATCTGTACCATTTTATTTGAGTACTGTGATATAATGTTAACTCAACAATGGAACTGATGGACATGATTCTAAAATACTTTAAACTCAGCTTCCTATTAGTTTTGAATCCAAACCCTTGGGAAATCCATAAGGTGTTGGAACCTTGGGGAGAAATAGAGATAATAATTATAGAATTATTTCTTCACAGATGCAGTAATTCCCTTTCCTGAAAGTTCAGAAAGGTTTAAATAATTTTGTGAACATAATAACTGACCTGGTGGTTCTGTGATGAATGCTAGTGTGTTTGGTCAAGAACTCTTCAATTTTAATTAATTTGAAAGTATCCAGAGTAGTAATCAAATAGCTTTAGAAGTGTAATGGCATGTATTCAGAATCAAATGTCTTATGTACTGTGCACAAAGGGCTTTACTTATTTTCTCAGGGTGCTATAAAATGAGGAGGGACTTTAGAAAAACAAAACTATATTCAGCAATACAAAGAAAACAGTCGGGTTGTAGAAGGAGGTTGAATTAATAGCCTGTATAACTCAGAGTTCAAGCATTTTCTGTATATTGATCCTGTAACTCTGGCTACTGCAGGATGGCATTTTCCTAATGTAACAAATGTAAAACCTAACCAGCCTCTGGGGCGGTGCATCTAAACAGATGATGGGTAATAACAGGAGACCTATGAGGCACAGGTGGGAGAGAAAAAATGGACGCTGCTGGTTAAGAGCATTTGTGTTCAAATTATAATTTGAAGCAAGCTTTCACTTACTCTATATTGTAGAGGGAGTTTGTTTTTTTTTTTTTTTAACTCTGAGGGGAAAAGAGGGGTTTACTCCATTGAAAGTTTTCCTAGGCTTTTTTTCCATGCTGCAGTATCTGTGAGTGAATAGTCAATCTGGTTGTAGTCCTTGCTCCCGATTCCTGTGTGGTACCAGCAGTCATGCTCAAGCTGTGCAGAAGGAACCAGCCTGTGGTTCCTGCTGTTGTTGACACAGGCTTCAGTCTTGCATTTTTTTCCACATTGGTTAGGAGATGGAAATTTGTGGAAAATAGATGTTAGTTGCCAAAACATTTGGTGAAGGATACAGGCTCCATTGCTTTTTCCCCTGCCCTCTCCAGTTGATGGCTTAGTGGAGTACCAGCAGCTGTTGTGAACACAGTCTTAGTGCCTTGAAATGTAGAGAAACTTCAGACTCTGAATGCAGATTAGATTCTTGAAAAAGGAAGAGTACCCAAACCTGAAATTTATGTAATGTGCTTGTCAGTGGAGTGTGACAGCTTTTCTCTTTTGGTTATCCTTTGTAAGACATGTTGAATTATTTTTTCAGTTGTGTTTTCTTCTGTAAGTGTTCTTTGGATGATTACAGTCTTGTTTCTTTTTCATATCTGTAGGGCAGAAGGCTGTAAATAATTCTAAGCTCCTATGCAGTAATAATAAATATTGGAGTATTTTAAGCAGTTATTTTAGACAAGTTCCTGGAGAGGTGAAATTACTTCTTAATATCTAATGTTTCTAAATGAGGCACTCTCTGACAGTGTCACTCTTTCTATATCCATCTTTTTTCTACCCTTTCCATTACGTGAGAAATGAGTCGTTAAGTTTTATGTTAGATCCATGCAATGATGCAAATATGTCACATTATCCATGACACTCCAAGTATCTCACCTTCTTAGATATATTTATTGCATAAAGAGCAGGATAAAGTACCAGTGGTGCAAGTGTGCTGTCTTCAGTGGGATTTACCAGCAGATAACTTGGCCTAGTCGTGACATCTTTCCTCTAAAATATCAATACAGCTCTAGAGTCCAATTATTTTTATACTCTGCTAATCTTCTTTTGCTTTTACAGTGTTCCTGCAGGCTTCTATAAAAAGACTATTGGTAATCTCAGTAGGGAGGCCTCCTTATCAAGCAGTTTCAAAGACTTATGACTTCTGAAAAAATAAGGAGGTAACACTGAATTAATGGAGAAGGGGCTAGTCAGTCTTAAAAAAAATAAATGTGGAGCATATATAATACTGATTATTTTGCTACTTGCAGAAATTTTCTTGGATTTTCACAGATTTGATAGTAAGACTTGGAGAGAGTTAGAAATCTTTTATATTTTTAAAATACATGCCTAAAATGGTCCTTTAAATATAAATCTAGACATACTCATAGCTGAAAATAAATCAGTGTGCATATAGTTTTAAGGGTATGGTCAGGCCAAGAAACCTGCTTGTCAATTTTTGAAAGTTGCATTTAAAAGAAAAATTGGTGTCAAGAGTAGACCTTGAAAGCCTTATTTTATTATAGCTTACTGGAAGTACATTAGAACATTATTAAACACAGTTTAAGAGTGAATGTTAGAGAGCCAAGAGCCAAGCCCTGGTATTAATTGAAAAGAAGAATAAAAAGTGCTGTGGAGAAGGACCTGGGGGTCCTGGTGGGCAACTGGCTGTCCCTGAGCCAGCAGTGACCTTATGGCCAAGAAGGCCAATGGTATCTTGGGGTGCATTAGGAACTACATTGCCAGAAAGTCAAGGGAGGTGATCCTGGACCTCTGTTCAGCCCTGGTGAGCACATCTGGAGAGCTGTGTCCAGTTCTGGGATCCTCAGGACAGGAGAGACATGGAGCTGCTGGAGCAGACCCAGTGGAGGGCTACTAAGGTGGTCAAAGGTCTTGAGAACCTCTCCTATGAGGAAAGGCTGAGACAGCTGGGGGTGTTCAGCCTCAAAAAGAGAGGTCTGAGAGGGGACCTCATCAGTATCTCTGAGGGGAGATGTTAGAGGATGGACCAGGCTCTACTCAATAGGACAAAAGGCAATGGGCAGGAACTGATGCACAAGAGGTTCCACCTGAACACAAGGAAGAACTTTGCTGTGCTGGTAACCGTGAACTGGGACGGATTGCTCAGAGAAGGTGTGGAATCTCCCTTGCTGGAGATATTCCAGAACCATCTGGACACAATCTTGTGCCATGTGCTCCGGGATGACCCTGCTCATGCAGGGAGACCAGACCAAATGTCCCACTGTGGTCGCTTCCAGCTTTAACCTATTCTGTGATTCTATGAAGCGATAGCAAGAATTATCTTGTCTAAAAACTAATAGTTGTTACTTGAAACACGTGAAGATATCCATCAAATTTCTTTGAACCTTATCCTCCTTTATTGTGCTATGGGGGTAAGCTTTAGAGAATCATGGAAAAAGGTGTAGGGGAATGGATTTCAGAGCTTTAATATTTAATTGATGTTTTGCTATGTGTTTAAGAAACTTTTCCATGCTACAGAATTGGAATGTCCATAAGTAGGTTGTTTCATCAAGTGGCTTTGTAGTGGCAATGACTTATTCCAACAACACTTTTTTCTTAAAACTACTTGTTATGCGGCTGCTAGTAGTCCTTTAAAACTCAATGTAAGTTGCTATTTTGTGATTATTGGCAATAAAACCTTATGCATTTTATTTGCAGTCAGATAAATCAGATTTTGAGACAGCCACATGTGAAATTATCATCTGAATATCTCTGGTTGTTATTTACACAAAACCCTGGTGTTATATTCAGTAATAAGCTCTTGCTTACGTGGACAGTGCTTTTTCCTCAACATCTCCTGTGTTCTGAAATGCTATGGCCTAAATTTTGATTGGGGGTAGGAAGAAGGGGTATGAAAAATAGTTACATCCTGTCAAACCATTACAAAAATAATGGTAGTTTTGCTTTTTTTCTTTATTGTCTTGGAAAGTGAGTATTAATTTAAGAAAAAACAATAGTGCCAGAAAACCAAAAAAATAGCTGCAATACATTGGTGTAGAATATCATGTCACACTTCCGTAGATTTCATGAAGCTGTAGTGTCTTTTCCAGAATAAAATGTCTTAAATTAGTTTGAATTCAGTTTGCCTTTTCCCCTATCCTTAACATCCTACTTTTATATATTCTTTTACCTGACTGCTGCACAAAAAATACAGATAGATGTGTGAGGGTTTTTTTTTATTATTAGGGCTTATTCTGATCTGCAGATGTGATTGGGGATTTCCAGTGCCTGCTGATCAGTGAGAACACTGACCAGTATATGGCTTAGCCAAACTTTGCCTCTCATCAGGAATTGCAGTGCAATAAGAAAGGTCTCTGAAGGAGAAAAACTAAGATACAGGGAAGAAGAGAGTGGAGGGCAGCACTGAAACAAAAGGATAAAAACCTCTATGTAATAGGTCAAAACATTTCTAGGAGCCTCCAGAGATGGTAACAGCACTATCATAAACATCAAGGTTTTCTGTGTGTTGGGAAGTCCTTTTGAGTGTTCCATCTGAATTTTTAACTTGTCATTTCCTGGTTCTGGACTTGCCCTTGAATGTTTATTCCCATACATATGCAGGTGGTTACAGTTCTGTGTAAATACCTGTGGGTGTTTTTCTCTATGAAGTACAGACAGTTCAGCTGCTTTTATTGCCATGACCTTGACCAGAATCCCTGTTATTCAAATAGTTACTAATATTTTTTTTCTATTTTACCCCCATTTTAAAATATACATTGATTTTTTTTAACTGTAGACACATAGTTGATTCTTCTTTCCAGAGCAGAATGTTGTCTGTTCCTAACCCAATCCACTAAAGGTCTCTGCAGTGCTCATTGATTAAATGTTTCTGTTGTCCTTAGTGCTTTGTCCATCAGTTGCATTCATAAAGGTAAAATATCAGTCACTGTAGTGATTATTAATCAATTTAACATTTGGAGGAAGGTTATCTGAATTTTTAATGAAATTTATTAGATATTAGAGTTCAACACCAATTATTCAAGCCAGTTTAAATTGGCACTATTCTTTTGCTCACTAAATGAAAATTCTTCTACCCTTGTCATTCTTTGGGAAAAAAAACTGCTTCCAAAACCACTATATTGAATTTCTTATAACTCTTACTTTAGTTTTTAATAATAATGTTTCTGATCCTGTAGGTCATTTGAACACCTGACCTAGGTACTGTTGGTGGCTGAAGGTAATTCTTGTATGCCAAAAGAAATATCAAATGCATTACAAGAAGGCGCACATTTATCCTGATACTACTTCTTATATGCAGCCTTGTGTTAAAAAAATATAGTTTTGGCTGAATTATTTTCCACGTGACAATGAATTGAGATCATGAAGCTCAAAGAGTATTTTTGACTAACGATCTGCCTGTCTTTGAGAAGTTTTGAGTTTCTTCTCTATCCAGAATTAATCAATAAAAAAGAGTTCTTTTACTCTTCGTAGCTGATATAGTAATTCCTTTCACTTCATTTGAAGAGGCAGGGTTGCAAAGAGATATTAGGCGTGGCTTGTTTAGACCAAATATTTCTAGAGTAGCAACAGGCCACTAGCACATCTCTCTGCTTGTTATTTTGAACAGCAAATTTCTTCAGATGGGCGTTCACTGAAGTCCAGTGGCGTTCTTTGAGAGCTCATATAAGCAACTCCTACCTTCATTCTGTGGGACATTTCCCAGTGGGTCATAACAGAACTACACCAGGTGAAATGTTACAGCTAAATTACCGATTAAAGCCTTTTAAATTTTGGCATCACTAAATAATATTTTAAAAAACACCGTGTAGTTTCAAACATGCCCCAACTGGCATTGATGGCTTGAAGGTTTCTTGAAGCTGTTTACAGTTGTCTTGCAACTCACTGAGTTCCTGGGAAGATTAATGGAGTTGAGATAATCTGAGTACTTAACGCTTTCCAAGACTGTGAACCTGCAAATTTTCTGTCAAAATCCATAGCAGCAAATATGTCAGTAGCTTCCTTCAGCTTCACCTCAACCACATAGACTAAAAAACCAATCTTTTTTCTTTTTCCTTTTTTTTTTTAGCATGTTGTACCACCCCTGTAACCAATTCAAATACACAGTGTTAATGTACAGCTAAAAGTGTTGAATATCTCACCTGGCAGGCAGCACAACTAAGTACCTGTGAATGGAGTGATAGTGA
Source organism: Promerops cafer (assembly GCA_013398275.1). Lineage (NCBI taxonomy): Eukaryota > Metazoa > Chordata > Aves > Passeriformes > Nectariniidae > Promerops > Promerops cafer. Next base: position 945,186 of record VZSE01004172.1, on the reverse strand, counting down.
AATGATCTCTGCATTTCCTCTACCCCAGCTTGTCTGTTGAAATTTGACTTTTATACTATTCATAGGAGAGCCATTATCTGAATTTTCACTTCTGCAGTACAAAATCTTCAGCTCTGGTCAAAAGCTATTTAATTTACAATCTCAAGTCCAAGCCATCGATTTTGGGTCAAGTGCTCCTGCTGAATAAGCCCCTCTGTTACCAAAGTGACACGCAGGAGACTTCACAATAACAGACAGGGAACACCAAGATCCATCACAGTAATAATGCTCTGCAATGCAAATCTCAAGTTTCTCTGGTACAACACAGAGTGGCAGAGAGCAGGGGGAAGGTTCTGGCTTCTGTGGAAACACCTCTTACAGCATTTTCTATTCTCCTGGTTTGCTCTTACTGGGAACAAGGTTTATTCTCATTTAAATAATTTAGTGTTCTGGAAGTTGTGAAAGGAAGAATTATGGAAGAACTGATCTCCTGTTCAGGTGAGAAGAAAAGCAATAGATTGTGTCAAATAGGCCACACTCAGCTGAGTGTGGGTAGGAAGGATCTTCCAAAACTCACAAATAACAGCAACACGCTAAATAGCAGGGCAGGACAGGAAGGCTTGGACAGCAGGAAAACCTCAAATAGCAGGAATGTTCTGACTGTCAAGTTGTTGTGTGATACCTCACAAAGCAGCTTTGTAAAGCTTATAAATATTACAGAGATAGCAAAACAAAGGCATTCTTCAGCAATAGAAAATTTCATCCTCCCTCCCTTTATTTCCTCTGGATTAGCCTCAACTGAACACATGAACACTCTGAGTGAAATTAGGTTATACCCATTCCATTCTATGGGAAGAATCCAGTCTGGGTTTTTCCTCAATTCCATACTCTGGGAAAAATCCGGTCCGGGTTTTCACTTTTGCCGAGTCCATTCCGGACTCCAGCAGAAATCCGGTCCGCATTTTCCCCTTTTGCTGAATCCATTCCGGACTCTGGGTAATTCCGGTCCGGGTTTTTTGTTTTCCGACTCCATTCCTGACTTGGGTGTTATCCGGTCCGTGTTTTCTTGTTTTTCGACTCCATTCCGGACTCCGGGGATAATCCGGTCCGGGTTTTTCCCCCTTTGCCGACTCCATTCCGGACTCCGGGGATAATCCGGTCCGGGTTTTCTCCGTGTGGGAGCCGTGAGGGCGCAGAGGGCATTAAACTTCATCGAGCACAGCTCTCCAGGAGGGTATAAACTACGGAGAGCTGAGCAGTTCAGCCTGTCACATGCTATGACAGAGCAGCTCAGGAGCTCTTCACAGGCAGTGAGAAAACCATGAGACTGGAAAGAAAACCACAAAATTCGCAATCCTTGTTTTCCTTGAAAAAAAGATTAGTATTTTTTTCTGGAGTAGTTCTCTCTCAACCCATACCAGAGACAGGACAAGCCTAATATGACAAGAAAAAGTTCAGCATGGAATCACAGAATCCCAGAATGGTTTGGGTGGGAAAGGACCTTAGAGCCCATCCCGTGCCCCCCCCTGCCATGGACAGGGACACCTTCCACTGTCCCAGGCTGCTCCAAGCCCCATCCAGCCTGGCCTTGGACACTTCCAGGGATCCAGGGGCAGCCACAGCTTCTCTGGGCACCCTGTGCCAGGGCCTCACCAGCTCACATCCCTAGTATCTCATCTGAGCCCACTCTCATCCAGTTTGAAGGCATTCCCCCTTGTCCAGTCACTACATGCTCAAAAGTCACTCTAAGATGGAGCTGAAATAGAAAGACCGCAAGTACATTATGGGAACGAAGAAAATTTAAGCTGGGTTGTCCCTAGACACTAATACCTGAAAATCCTATAATATATATTAAATTAACAGCTAAATTGCAGCAAGGTTTCTATTTCATTTTGTGCAGGTTCCCCTTTTACATAATGCATGCTGTCAGCAATCACTCTCTGCTTAATATGAGTAGCAATTCCTCTTCTGTGTCACTTAACTCAATAGTTTTTCTACCAAAGAAAAGGCACGTGAAGCCCTAATCTTGCTCTGGGTCGTGCAGGCAGGGAGGTGGGAAGCCAAGCAAATGTGTCCTCTCCTGAAGGCACCCAGGCAAGCAGAAAACCCACGGAGAGAGGGACAGGGCAGATGATGATGGGCTGTGAGGGGGAGAGCATTTGCAGGGGAATGAGGCACAGCTGAAGCTGGCTGACGCCACCATAAAGTTATGATACATTCACTGCTCCTCACTCGCCTAAAATTCTGCCCCACACGTGACCACAACTCCCTTCAGCTCCTCGAGGTCTCGCTGCACCACCAACCTGTGGTGAGGCAGCAGCTGATGCAGGAAATTGTCATAGTTATTTGTAGCCCCAAAGACCATTGTAAGTACTTCCCTACTGCCAAGATGAGCTGGGATTCGATCAGATGCTTACGTACATGCCCAAGTACAAGCTCTTCAGCAGAACCAGTGGACCTGGTTTAAGTCAGGTGTGGAGCAGGAGAGCTGTGCTGCACCCAGCCTGAGAGCAGAAATTCTCTTTCAGCTTTGGAGGTTGTGGCCATTCTAGGGACACGCTGCATTTCCTGCTTTACTTTTGCTGCTGATATTCTGGCTTATTGTTACTAAAGTAAAAGTTATGGCACCGGGGACTTTAGAGGAGGTTTTATTTCAAGATGCCGCCAAAAAGAATGTGGATATTTCAGCCTGAAAAATTTTTCCTTAGGGAGGAAGAGATTTACCATAAAGAGATTTACCATCCAACTCTATCTGAACATAGCAGCTATTGGTAAACACTATTGTACCAGTGAGCTAATACTTGTGAAGATAATGCATTAAAAGTTTCAAACTCAGGACTGCAGGAAGCAAGAGAGAGCTGCAGCTCAGAAAAAAACAGCCACAGAGCTTGATAGTTTTCTTCTAAGAACAGCCATGATGGAATTTTACCCTTCCCCTTCTTATTTTTTTTTACTCCCATAAATCAAAAAAAGTCTTGCATTACAAAAATTGGCCAGCAATCAGTCCGAGCAGACTAATTGCTTTTGCTATTTAAAAAGAACCTCATTTTAAATGGCTCAAGTGTTGTGGTGTAAAGTAGCTATTGTACGTGTGCATTAATTAATTTCCTAAGGATTTTTATTACATCTTCATGACACAGTCTAATTATCTGATAATGCTTTTTCCCATGTAGAGGAGAAGGATGTTCCTCCAGCATGTACTTCAATTGTACTCCAGGAGCCTGGGAAGTGGGAAACAAATGACTCAAGGTCTATCTATTCTGCTAAATAACACGTCAGGAAGCCCAACAGCAAAATCTCTTTATTCCCAAGGGATACCAGAGATAATGTGTCAAACATCACTGTCCAACTTATGTATTTTTCATACTTTTTCAAAGACACAGAGAAAAAGTGAGGGAAGGCAAGTGTACGTGATTAAACATTTCCCTTCTTCTTGAATAAAAGATGCAAACCCTGGCCAGCATAAAGAATGAGGACAGTGCAGGCTGGCAGCCTCTCCCCCTCTACTCCCACCTATTTCTAACACTTGAAATGATTTTTGAGAAGTGTGACTCCCCATCACTGGAGGGATGTCTTGTCAGGCTCCCAGCTCAGGTCTGAGGGCTGGTGTGGAACTCTGAGAGCCAGGACACAGAGCCCACCAACTTCTCAAAATCCTGAAGCTGTTTTCAAAAGCTGAGGAAGAAATCTCACAACAAGCAGAAGAAATGCAGAACACAAAAATGTATCCTGGTCTCTGGAAAGCTCCAAATAGATTTGACCCACAATATGCCACAGGAATTTGCAGTTTTCCCCTGTGCTGATATTCCACAATGAATCACAATAAGGGTTGGAGGATCCAAGCTAGGGAGAGTTCCCAGGGGGACTCTCATTCCTTACAATGCAAGGGGAAGATTCTTTTCACCAGAGTACAGGAGAAATGGCCCCAATTTGGAACAGAAGACTGTGTAAATATATACCACCCCCTATCCAGTATTCATTAGAAGGAGAAGCCAAAGTCTATCAATTTCAAACGAGAAATAAATAAATGTCAGATTGAAAGTAAGGACTAGATAAAGGCTCAGGAATCTGCTCTTCCACTGCAGCTAGCAGGTGAAAGAACTTGTGTCTCAACAACAGCAATGGGGAAACTGGAAAAATGCATGATAAATACAGGCCTTGGGGAAAAAAGAATTTCTGTATGTTTGTCTTAATTTTCATTCTGTTTGAGGAAAAACTCTGGTGAACTCAAATCTTGGCAATGACTTCAAATTAATTTAGAGTAAATAGAGTAGCTAAGAGTAGTGGAAGGTTTCCCTGGGTTTGGTACAGGGCTCAGTATACATCTGGGCAGGGATGGAATAATTAGAGCCCGGTCTCCCCTTGGATTGCATTGAACTTCATGTGAAATCATTGACACCCTGTGAATACCCTGAGAGCCTAGCACTGGAAATATGATCTGCTTGCTTTAGACCAGAAACCAAGCCTCAAATGAGCACAGCCCTGCTGGCCCTGGCCTTGCAGAGATTGCTCCACTCTGTGTGGGGACAAATCAAACAGAATTCTCCCAGCACATGGAGTATGACCTTGGGGAGGGAAAGCTGGAGAGACAGCAAACGAATTTGTAAAGTCTAATCTGTGTTTGATGCACACATGATGCTCCCATTAATGTGAAATCAAGTAATATCACACCAAAAAGAGACTGCAGTCCCAAAGTGGCTGTCTGGGCCCATCTTCAGTGAACCATCTTCACTGGCACCATCTTCAGGGCGCCACTGGGCCCCCTGAGACTTGAGCTCCTCAGATCCCCTTTGTTGTTGTGGGATCCTTTCATAGAATGTATTCCTCCTATGGTCAGTAACTCGGAAAGATTTTTTTTTTTTTGCTTTTATATGTGAAAAATCTTTCTTAAATGTGAGTATCCTTGACAGGCTGGAAGATGTAATAAAACAATTGTTTTCATATTAAATTTCCCATGTTTATAGGAAGACTATAAATGGAAGAGTTATAAAGAGTTATAAGTGGCTTATTCCAAACGTGTTTTGAAGACTAACACAGAGATCCAACCGACTTTTCCCGAATGTTTTTATGTAGACATTGCTTCAATGATACAATCTTGGGCAGAAGCAGAAAAAAAAAAGTGATGGTTTTGTCAATCCTCTCTGGAAGGTGTTTTGTTTTACCTTTTTCAAAACCATGCTGTATCTCTTTTTACTAAGTTAAATGCTACATATTCCTGTAGTACCTCTCTGAGACAAGTGTAAAACTGGTTTTATAGCAGTGGCTCATCACGTACATGATATCATTGCAGTGGCATTCCCCCTGCTTCTCTGGAAAGCTTATTGCTACAAAGGGCTTCTTTTAACGGGAGTTAATTAGGACTAGAAAATTGCTAGTTGTTTTTTATTGCATCTAAACCCCAGGACATGCTGCACTAATCCTCTAGTGCTGTGTGGTGCCATAAGAGGTATTCAGCTGATGTCTCAGAAGTTTCTTATTAGCTTTGAAACGGTTCCTTATCAGATCATTTAACTCATTAACTCTTTCTACACATAAAATATGTTAGTTGGGGATTATTTGCTTCCTTGTTCTTTCATTTGAAATGTGTGTTTAAATATAACACCAACAAAGTAAAAACAACTTTTCTTTCTTCTCCTATTCCACATTTTTACTTAGGACAATGAAAAACAAATGCAACTCATTTGGAAAATACTCAGCAAGGAGTAAGGTGCTACTGCTTCATCCAAGAAGCACTACAGAAAATGGATTTTTATCTAGGACAGAGACTGCCTTCAATTTTTGCAAGAATAACTGCATTTGATTTTTGTTCAGTCTTCTGCTGGAAGCAAATTAATTCTAAAACTTGCATTTGCACAAGTTATATACTTACGGGGTGTAAAATTAAAACCACTATTTTTTCCTATCATAACATCAATTTTTCTACCAGTTCTGTAAGCAATCTGATACTGAAAGTCTGTGATTCTGATCCTTTGAAAGGCAGAAATCTGCATTTTGCAGTTTAGCTGTAAAGTCAGTGGGAACCTTGAGGCCTGGAAAAGGCCTTTGGAAAGTTGTCCAGCACAGTTTTTAGCTTGGTGCAGAAACTGAAGCCTGTATTTCTTTGTTGGTATATTTCTTCTTTGGTTTCCCAACTTCTTACCAAAATTCGTAAATGAGTTTTAAGGCAACAGTAAGGTTGAGTAAAAGTAATTTCTCCTGTGAATGTAGAAGTGATGTGAGAGTATTTGACATTTTGTAGTTTATTCTTAATTTAACAAGAATGCCTTTAAAATGATGATTTCAAACTTCGAGGTTTTGAATAATTTTTTGAGGTATTATCAATATGACATGAAGTGCAGGATACTGTAATCTACTTATTAATGATGCAACTGATAATTAGAAAAAGGCTCTCTTAGTTTCACCTTCTAGTAATTTAGTATTTAATGTGCACTAAGATGGCACCATTCCTGAAACCTCCTGCTTGCTTTCCTCTCCCTCTCTAATTGCAAATCTGCTTTTGAAAAGCATACTCTGTGTGATTAAATAAAAGGACGTGAAAATTAGTGAGGAAATTGCATGATGTAGCCATCTGAGTTATGAATTTAAATGGCTGTATAGCAGAATGGAGTAATTTATCACTTATCTGGTGTTCCTTGCAAGTCATTTATCATGAGTAGAAACTGTCATAATTCTGTTCTAATCTGAGATGGTGGGAAGGGATCAGAGGCTCATGCTCCTTGTGATTGGCTACTGATTTAATGATTGTGTGTGGAACAAAACTGGAGCTAGAAAACTTGCACAAGTTTCTTTGCATCATGATATTATACCTGACTTTGTATCAGTTATGCTGTTAAATTTTTCTCAGCAGGTAGAATTTTTATTTGCACCTCATTTTTCTGCAATGGATACTAGTTTTACTTTTATGTTGGACACCAGTAGTGCAGTCTTTGGTGCCCAGGATCTCAGTGTGTTTTTTGAGATAAACCATGTTCTGATAGTACGTTCCAGGAACAGCAACAATGGCAGTCCAAAACTAACCAAAGTTTTTCTTTGTCCTGGTTTTGAGTGGAACATTTTCTGCAAGAGAAAGGCTTGGATTGTTTCACCAGGTCCCCAAATCTGTGGAAAGAATACACTTTTCTACGGCTTTTTTTTTTTTTTTTTCAAAATGATAATTTAAAACAATAATAAGAAGCCCTTGAGAAGTAATTCCTCAGTCCTTCAGAATAAATTGTTTATGGTCTTAAATAACTTCTCTAGTTTTGTTCTCATGTTAGGCTAGTCATGATCACCTCATAATGAAATTATTCTCTCACAAAGGGAAGGGACACAGAAATTTGTCCTTACTAGAGAGGGAAGGGAGCATTAAAAAAAAGGAAATTAACAGGTAGATACTTCCCAGCTGTGGATTTGGAATCCTGAATCTGATTTTTTTCTCCAAATTACTTCCTTGGAATCTTCTGTGGAGACTTGTTTAGAGGGCAAGGAGTATAGTTTCTGGAATGGAAAAGAAAGATTGTGAGAAATGAGAGGAAATATGGAAGATTCTTCTGTTAAAAAAAGTTATTTACAAGAGATAGGAACAGAAAACTGCTAGTGTATAACAACAGCAGTACTTGTAAAAATTAACTCTAACTGATAAAGCAGACCCTCTGCATTACCTCAAAATGTATTTCTTAGGCTTTATCAAAATTCTATCATTTTTGTTAGTTTCATACTTCTTTTTTTAATTAGACAGTGTTATTTTGGTTTCTTCTTTGAGTGCCTGTGTTTTATTTCTAGATGCAATCTGGTCATCCTTTATTATATGATTGGGAAACAAAAAACGGCCGAATTCAGTAGAACATTTGGAGAACTACGTTATAATCTTTGTTAGTTTTTATCTTAAGATCTAGCGAGTGATGTATTAATGGAGGGGTAAAGGCTGGCTTCCTAAAAGGGCAGTGTGCTGAGAAACCTTGTGCATGATGCATCCTGAGACCATTCCAGGTTCGACGGTGCACACCTCACATGGAGAGTATTCCTGTTGTATGGAATGGCAAGCCATTAGTTTGCTATTGCTGCAAAGTTTGCCACAGAAGTGGCAGTTCGGGCTGTCTGGTTTTATTGTCTCAGAAATTCTTGTTAATGGTTTTGTCTACATGCTGTTTTAGTTCCATTACTTTTTCAGAAAGACTTCATAAGTTTGTAAGTGATGGCGTAGCAGATAAATGTTGGAATTTTAAGTTGTTGTGAAATGGAGCACTGAACAGTACATCTGGGAACATACTAGACTCTGGTTTGGCATAATTTATTTATTCAGAACACATTTAATGTTTTGAAGATTGTAGAGAAATAACTTGGCTCTTAGAAGTAGAGGATCAGTGGTGTCAGCTTATTTTCTTTTTTATAGTAATTATTTTGGCAGACAGCTAAATTGACAGCACTCTACCAGGTTTTGTTGTGTAATACTAGATGGGTTTGTCACCTGGGTTGTTGGCATTTAGTAAATAAACTTTTGCATTCTTCTTAAGTAAAGGAACATTGCAGCTATCAATAAACAGATTTTATTTACTCTTGCTACAATTTTATATCTCTTGTCTATGGTTCCATTATTGTTACCTAGTAAGAGCAAAGAATCTGGTCCTATCTATGTGATCTAAATCAGGCATGGGCACATGATCAAATTATTATAGATACAGCCAGACCTCGTTTGTGATGTAATACTGCCACTGAGACAGGTGGATGTGCTATAAAGCTTAGTATAGTGCTTGGGTAGGACTGTAAAATCTGCTAAGGCAAGTATTGCTTCCATGAGTTTTATCAAGCTAAGGATTAAATGAACTTCCAAAGAATTGAATATTAAAACTGTTGTTGACTTCAGTGGGACAAAGAAACAAACCCTTTCTGCAGCAACAGGTGCTTTAATGGAGCACTTCTCTTGTTTGAATCCTTTCTGTGGCACAAACGGATCGTGCCATTCTATATTTGCACGTCTCCTGTAATTCTGGATTTTCACTGCCATAATATACAACAGTTTACAGTACTCAAAATTCAGAATAAAAACCTGTTAAACTCCTTTATGGTGTTCATATTATCTTTTCTATGCAGGTAATTACATTTTAATCATTAAATGAAGTGCAACACTTCATACTGGCTAGAATGACTGCCATGCATTTTTAATGGTTTCTCTAAGTGTCATTAAGTGATAATTTGAAAAAATAAACAAACAGCCAGCAGTTTACACAACTGGTTGTTAATGAAGCCTGTTCTTAATTTGCTTAAAGGATCAACAAAAATTGTGGTATGAAATGTAGCAACAGATTATGAGTGGTTTTTTTTACATAAAACATTTGAATGTTTTATAGATATATTTTTTAATGTCCATTCTAAATACATGCATTCATATCAAGAATAAAATAGTGCATCTTTTTGATAGTTGATACAGGATTGATTACCAATATTGTTTAGTGGCTTTTCTGTCCTGCACTGAAACATTTTGACTCATGTGCCTTCTGCTCTATGTGTGCTAAGAAGTCTGGTTTTCAGAGACAAAGCACAAAAGATATTTGTAACCTGATTTCCTCTTCTTGGTTTTCCTGAAACTTTGCCTGTATCAAACCTGTGGGTGTTTTACCTCCTATCTCCCCATTTCAGAGCTGGCCATGGCAAGGCAGATTTAGAGTTACAGAGCCCAATCATTTCCCAAATATTTGCTAGATTGAGGGCAAATATGCTTGAGGTTTTATCCAAATGATAGTAAGAGGGAAGTTTAATGTTTTGTGAGGAACAAATTACTCTGAAGACTGGAGAAATGTGGAGGTATTTCATTGGTATTCCCTCTCCTGCTTCAAATAATTTATGTAATATTTGCAGTTTGGCCAAACTAGAATATTGTCATAGAAGATGGTATTTGATTTCATGGCATGGAAACAGGATAAAAATAGCAAATAATGGGTATTTTTGGTTTGTCAGGTGAGCAGAAAACATATTTTGGTAGAAAAAGCATGCAGTTAGTGTCTTTATCCACAGTGTTCAGGTTTTTTCACCAAAATGTATCCTCTGAAGTAAAACGCTGTGCTCAGTTTTAGTTTATTTTTGTTTTCAAGTGAAATTCAGTTTTTAAACAAATGAATGCTAGTTTGATGTAAATATAAGTAATTTATTCAAAAGTTTTAATTTGGTGATATTGAGTATCATGGACTGTATTATTGAAGCTAAAAGGAATGAGAGAGGGTTCAAAAATTAGCAGTGAATTCTGCAGGGGTACTGCTTGAAGAATTACTCAAGTTTTTTCTTGGATGAACTGCTTGCTTCTTCAGGTCCTTGTTTAGTAACATTTTTTTTTTTTTTAAAGGGCCTGGCATGTATTTAAGCTTCATACATTTTCATGTCTGTATGAATCACCTGGTTTTACAGAAGCAGTTTACAGTGCATAATGTGTGTACATAAATATTTTGCATGTTAATTCATCTATGTCCTTCAGTTTTTTTGTGGTATAGTCATTAAATACCTGGGACAAAACTACAAATACCAGGTTGCTGCATCTGTTTTATCACCTCCCCATTGTAGGCTTTCATGCTGCTTTAATATGCCTGTGCAGCAAGCACCCATAGCAAATAAATTTGCTCTTGAGCGTTTTATGCTTTTGTTAAATATTCATTAGATGAGATGCAGGCTGCTGCTTTGAGTGCATTGAAACCCCAGAAAATGCATTGTTTGTGAATCCTTTATGCACCGTGAGCCAAGGTGTTCCTCCTCTGCTGAAACGTGTCAGGGTCCAGGATATGTTGCTATCAGTTGCTATACAGCTGAATCTTGCTTTGAGCTGTAAAGAGAGCATAATTGATAAACAGTCATTTTGGGTTTTTTACATTGTAGTCTAGTATGATTTGGCTGCCGCCACAAAAAAAACCCCACAAACCACCCCCCCCAAAACCAAAACAAAACCCCATTAAGAATTCTGCATCAAATCTGAGAGAAAGCACTTCAAGTAAACAAAGACTAATAACTTCTAATGTTCTTATTACAAAGCAAAGTAAAAGCAAAATGCAATCATTGTCTGGTGCCTTCTCTGACGTATTTTGCAGTAGTCTCTGAACTTACTCTATTATCTAAAGAAAAGCATTTTGAATATCCAGGATCAAAGTTAGTATATAGGCTACAACAGAAGACAAATGCACCCAAGGACTTCTCAAAAACCTGTGTCCTCACACCTGTTTTTTGCATGTTCTGTCATTCACTGGTCTCTTAAATTCACACTGTTATTCCCTTGATCTATATATGCATATGTTTTGGGTTTGTTCTGATAGTATCACACTGATGTGTGCAACTCTGTCCTGGAGATTGAGTTTATTCTCAAGAAGGATGAAATTTGACATCCTCAGGTTTTCACACCTTCATCCTTACACTTCATAAAACCTGCAAGTTTTCATTGGGATTTTACTAACTCACTATTAGCTAAACAAATAATTTTTACCTTTTTATAGCTCTAAATTCCATACACCTCTAGTGTAAGGTCAGTGTAGATGTTCATGTATGAGATTTTAAGGGAAACGTAATTTCCATATATGTTATACTTGCTTTTCTGAGATTGAAAGCTCAGCTGTTTGTGTTTCACCTTCAAGATAAACTAAGAAAAATAACATGGCACATACTAGCTAGTAAAAGTACATCCCAGAAAAAAAACAAAACCTGTTCATTTACTGATTCATGTTAACTTGCTCTCTGGCACAGTGCTATATAAAGCTTTAAGGTAGATTCCTAAATGAATGTTTTGTAGCTTCAGTTTATTCAAGACCTTAGGCAGAGCTACTAGAAGTATCTAGGTTATTGATTCCTTCTGAGGTTTCATAATTTTAGTGAGCGTTGGGAAGGAAAAAATCTGTGTTTTGACTAGAATAATGCTTTGTACGTTCACCTGAATGTTATATATTTAGATGTGTTTCAGATCAGATTGCTTAAATAGCATTAATACAATTGCTGGTGCAGTTTATTTTCTGAGTTTAATCATGTACATTAAAATTCTGTTAGAAAATAGTTAAAAAATATGTTCACAGTAAATCTCATTTATCTCCTTCCTTCATGGATTTTAAGTGTTTTAAATGAATTATTTTTTGATACAGTGCTTACACTAATACTGTTAAATTAGCTATGAAAATAATTCATGCAAGTTGCCTTTAATTAAGTGCCAGCGATTTATTTGTTTGTTTCTCTCCTTTTGTTTGCCAGGAAAAGAAGAATATATTGCGACATTCAAGGGATCAGAGTACTTCTGCTATGATTTATCTCAGAACCCCATACAGAGTAGCAGTGATGAAATAACTCTGTCGTTTAAAACGCTTCAGAGGAACGGACTGATGCTTCACACAGGAAAATCGGCTGATTATGTCAATCTTGCACTGAAAAATGGAGCTGTCTCCTTGGTCATTAATTTGGGCTCAGGGGCCTTTGAAGCGCTGGTGGAACCTGTGAATGGGAAATTTAATGACAATGCCTGGCATGATGTGAAAGTAACCAGGAATCTGCGTCAGGTAACAGTACAATGGATACAAGAATAACTGACTTTGTTATGAGTAAATGCTTGACGATTTGAAAATTGCATAGTGGATGTTTAGCAGGCATTTGGTTAGCTTTTTATTTGCACAAGGAAGGATATTCCTGCCACACTTGAGCAGGGGCATATCTAGAAAGTAGCAGGGCAAGCAGCTGTCTGAGACAGTACCAGTGAGAGGTTTCCAAGACTTTAGGTATCACCCAGTGTTCCTCCAGTGCAACTGTCTGCCCTTGCAACCTTGCCGTAGTCAAGGCTAACAACTTTCTGAATTGCAACTCTATAATTAAATGTTTCATATCTTTTCCTCTTTTCGAAGTGGGCAGTAAATTTGCTATCAGATAAAGTTTATGCACTGTGTGGAGGCATCGTGCATGTCATGCCACTTTGAACTTAGAGCAGCAGTAAAAAAATATCTAGGACATTGCATGCTTACTCTCGGTGATGTGCTAGGGGGTTTGCAGTTCAACAGTCAAATTTGAGGTTGTGTGGGGGGGGATGAGGGTAAAGACAATACCATGTATGTGTGTATACTGTATGTGCTAAGTGTACAATATATGC